>VXBA01000634.1:113296-273142 GCA_013399895.1 Serilophus lunatus
GCCGGCTGCTCCTCCGTCCCCTGCTGTTTCCCGGGGCCGAGCTGGGAGCAGGATGGCCCTCGCTCCTGCCCGCTCTTCCTGGGGCCGGGGGCAGCGGCGGCGCGGTGGCGAGAGGGCACAGGAACGAAGCTGCGGCGAGGCTGGGGCTGGCCCGGTACTGCGTGCCGTGCAGCGCCGAGCAGCAGCTCCCAGCCCAGCCGCGGCACGGACGGCGGCTCTGGCCGGCGGTGGTGCGGCCGCGGTGCTGCCGCGGTCCCGGCGTAGCGGGCGGCATGGCGTTGGAGCGATAATAGTAACCACAATATATATTGTATGAGTTCATGGCCTGAAGGTTAATTACTACTCACCAGAAATGGGAACAGTGTTGTTCAGAGAGTTCTGTAACTCTGTATATAGCAATAACCTGAAGAGTCATGAAAATGGTATTGTAATGCAGATGATGTTGACTTTATCCAATCCCCATGATAATTCTTAAGGTGTTTTCAAAACAACCCACAATATTTTTTGGGGGAAACATGATTTATGTTAATGGAAACTTGATGTAAAATTTGAAGATAATTTGAGGATGCCCTTTATTATTTTTCATCACCCATAAATTCATTCAGATACATTCATTATACTTGGGGGAGTCCAGCTCTCCATCACAAAGTTAATTTGAATTTAAAAAAAAAACCAACAGAAATTAATTTCTTCTCAGAGAAGTAGGATTAAGTGTTAAGAATAGAGAAAGAAATAAAACTTGATACAAATGTAAAATGTCATATTACAATACTACAATTAAAATTTCACTAATTTTTTGAATAATTTTCTTCATCAACTTCCTAATGATCAAGCAACTTCCTAAACTGAGCCTCTCTGAGGATACTACCTACTTTTGGACCATCTGCCACTACTAAGAGGCATCTGATACTGTCATATTTGTAACTCCAACCAGTCATGGAGTGCTCTTAGAATGTCTTTTTCACCAACAGGCTCAGCTTCTTCTGCCACTACTAGAAGAAAATGTTCTCTATGTCCTGACTTTCTTGGTGATGCTTTCCAGGACTCATCACAGTTTTTCAGTCCAGAGAGACTGTGGAGGCTATCCGGATTCACTAGAAAATGATATGGTGTATCAAATTTATTGCTGGCATCAGTCTTCGTTTGAATGAGAGTTGTAACCAAATGACTTCTCTGCAACCCTTCAATGACTATAAGGCTCACAGCACATAAAATAATTTAGCATTTCAAGCCAAAATTACTTCCTTGCTTTTTGAACAAATCAAGCCAATTTTTTCTGTTTTAGTAAGAAAACCAGATGTCCATGGTGGGTATAGATCATATAAACATTTGTGTACAGAGCAGCAAGGGTCTCAGCCTTTAGTGCAGGCACAAAAATGTATTGGAGAGCAATTGTAAGATGATTTAGTTGACACGTGAGTATTATCAAACCTCTGAAACTTTTGTATCTTTTAACAGCAATTGATGTATTTATTAATGAAAAAGCTAAGCACATACCTTCTATTTCTTCAAAACATTGCTTTTAATTTAATATGAAGTTTTCAGAGAAGCTATTTTTACTGATTTTTAAGATCATAAAATATACATGTTTCACTCATATTAGTGCAAGCAACTGTACCTTGTATTATGCAAAACCAGACAGCTACATTTCAAGGGTCTTCCTTACTGGGAGACAGAAAAGAGACAAATCCTCTCCCTAACTCACCGATGAAACTTTGATCACAAAAATGCTACTACTCAGAGTACACAAAAAAGAAACTTACTAACATTTTCAGTAAGTTGGTGAATATTACATATGAATATATACTAAATTCTTGTGAAAGCTGCTTATACATAACTAACAATCCATATTTTCATAGAAGAAACACTAGTATATTTAGAATTCAGGGTATGCCAGTATGTCTATTGTAAATATTGTATTAGATATTACATTATTATAAATATACTAGTATCTTTATAGAAGTGTACTACTATAATGGAAATCTCTTTTAAGTGAAAATTCTAAAGAACTGCACTTGAGGACAAAACCCCATAAAGGATTTTTCATTCCCATATAAAATGTTTGCAGAATTGCAATAAAACATTAATGTAAGTAAAAACTTCATGTGTGGTTTAGGAATATTCATTCTGTAAGCTTTCATGTAAATAAATAAATAGTTGATTAAAAGCCAAAGATGCAGCTACAACAGTGGGGGGAGCAAAAGAAATGTTTACTTCGCTGAGTCAGTAAAACATATTTGAAAAATTGCAAAGATGTAACAGAACAAACTTGTTTATTATACAGACCATTCTCTTACAGAGGATCAATAATTTTTCTTTTAAAAAATATACACACCCTAGTTTTTCATATGTATCATTTACAATGAAGATTCCTTATATAAATCCCATAGAGCAGATTCTGATCTGAGAAGTCAAGATAAAGTCACCCTGGAGCTAAATATTCACAAGGTAAGATGTGAGTGAATTTTTCCTTCATAGGCAAAAAATGGTGATTTCACTGCTATCTTGTCCTACCCCTCTCATTTTCTTCCTTGTATCTTAGATCATAAAGTAGCATGCTAGAAACTATGTTTCTTGCAAAAAAGGTTTCTGGTTCCTATTTTAGAGCTGAAAGTGCTATTTTAGTATTAAAAAGAAATCTCATTTTTAACTACGGCGTCAATATCCCACAAAATAAAAATAGGGGACTGAAGTGGTGAAATGGAGGACAAGACTCAAGCAAAAAGCATGTAGCTGAGTCCGAGGAGGTTAAGGTTAGATATTAGGGGAAGATTTTTCAACCAGAGGGTGGTTGGACGCAGGAATAGGTTCTCCAAGCAAATGATCACAGCAGAAAGCTTGATAGAATTCAAGAAGCATTTGGACAATGCTCTCAGGAATATGATGTGACTCTTAGGGATGGTCCTGTCCAGTGCCAGGAGTTGGACTTAATCTGATGGGTCACTTCCAACTCTGTAGATCCTATGATTTTATGATTCTGTGATTCTATGTGAGGAAGTTACATAGCAGAGATACAGAAATGGCAAGTCAGAAGGAAGATGTAAAACCAAAATCATTTGAAGACAAGAGTAAGGAGTAGCACAATGGCTGGCTTAGATTAAAACATAACTATAGAGAAAGATGTTTCTTAGTGCCTGACAAGAGGGAAAAATAGACTGTATGCGCAAAGCGAAGAGGAAATGACAACCAGACATGATGTGATCCTTTTTTTAACCTTAAAATCTATGGAAATCATGAAGACATGGAAAATAACAACTAACTTGTTGCTTTTCTTTTGAAGTTCTGGTGAACTTGCTTTGAGATATTGGTGGACTGTCATCAAAAACACAACTTTTCACAAATAGGTTTTCTACTTTTCATATTAACTTGTTAAAAAAATAAGGTCATTAGAACTTAATGTAAACTAAGCAGCGATCAATAACAAATTTGAAATATCGTTTTCTGGACCATAAGAAAGATAAAAGATGAACTTTACTGAAGAAAAAAATCTATAATTAAACCTAATTATTGTTTAGTCACTTTAATTTGAAAATGGGTACAAGTATTGCCTTTTAATAGAACAAGATTTTTGAAATCACTGATTCCTTTTAAAGAAGCATGCTGTGATCCTTTCTTCATGGTGTGGCCAGGTCCTTCTGTAAGTAATCCTAATAAAATCAAGGTAACTAAAAATTAATTTAACTTGTTATCAGTACCTTTAGATGTGTTAGGCAGTCATAGTTCAGCACCACAACTTTGTGCAGGGAAAGAAACTAGAGAAGGGATCACATATTTTAAGTTCTTACCGAATACTAAAGCTTAGATTTGTTTGATTTAGAATAACAATATTATGTAAAGATTGCTGAATGCTTATTCAGTTCACAGAAACATGATATGTGCTTGTGTGAACAATGACAATTTCAAACAAATGCCCTTTCACTAAAATAAATTATTTGAGAAAATATCCTAAAAAATAATAATAAAAAAGTCATAATGCATTATTGTTTCCGATGTATTTGCTAATTTGCAGAGATGTTGTATTTCTAATTTCTTACATTTATTTTCTAGTGCCCAAAGATGCAGACAAATATCTTGCTTCACACACTGCACTTTTGTTTTTGTTTTTTTATACATATGCAAAGCTCAAGGACTATTTAATAAAAACCATCCTTTGATCACCTTTATCAAAGGTAATAAAGGTCATAACAGGCTGTCCTTTACACAGACTGCATTCAAAATTTTTTTTAGCATATTGAGACATAACAATATGAACTGTCATTCAATCTTGAGATGCTGTTAAAACAAAAGAATGGGAAGAGGTACTTAGTAACTATTGTTTTACTAAACTGATCTGTTTAAAACAGAGAATGAGTTTCAGGTCAATAACAGGTCATGTGGCAAAGTTGTATCTCCTGAACTCTATCAGTGGAAGGTAGTATTAGACTAGTCACAATGAACACAAGTTTTAATTTTCATAGCATAAAGATCATGTCCTATAGACTTAGGATATTTTCTAGAGAAAAAAGGAATTTTATTTTTCAAGCCTAGCAACCAATAATCTCTCCCTTAGGAAATGCTGGTTAAAGAGATTCAAAGGTTTTGCACATAACATTGTCATGTGTATCATTTGTAAACTTGTAAAAATGCACTAGAAAAACATACCAAATTTTAGAAAGCCTACCTGGACAGGTAAACTCTCAAGCCTATACAAGTGATATTATTGTATCACAATAGAAACCCTAGTCTCAAGATCAAAATGAAGCAAAATATGAATTGCATAATGATGCAGAATAACAGGATCACAGGACAAGTTGGAAGGGACCCAGAAGGATCACCAAGTCCAACCCAAACAACCCTCTTTTTTAACATATCAGCAGATAATCATCACTCAGAAGAGGACTTTCTCCTCCACTCTCAACAACAAGGACTTGCAGCTCACTTGAGCACCTTTCCTGTCAGAAACAAAGAGAGCAGGATTTTTATGCCACACAAATAAACGGCACAAAGATTTTTTCAAATCAAGAAGCATCACAGCTAACTCTTATCTTGTACAGTGCTTCCAGTTAAGCCTGGACAGTGAATGCTTTTTCTATTGTTACAGATAAGACTCATTTCACTTTGCACCTTGATGTCATTGCACACTTTTCAGCATCCTAGCTAATGAATGTGTTCTTCTGAAGTAGCTATTTGTTTACTTTACGATTTGTTTTACAGTCACATTTTCTTGGATGGTCTAGTCTAAGCCCAGGAGCCAGAAGTGCCTGAGTTCTCCTCTTGGTCTTGAAACCCTGGGAATACATCAATTTCTCTGTAGTTTTATTTCCCTTGAAGGAACATTGTGAAGTGTAATTATGATTTGTAAAGTACCTTACAAATGTGGTCATGGAAAGAAAACAATCTAGCGCATGAGACATGGGAATGAGGGCTAACCAGGGATGAAGATGTTGGGTCATCTGCAGAGCCACAAACCTTACCTTAAAGAGAAAACAGATTTTGTTAAAAAAAAGAAGAAAGGGATAATTAGCAGATTAAATGGATTCAATTCAACAGATGTATTTAATGGCTGCAAACACAAATTTAAGAATATATACATATCCACCAGTTGATGCATCTAATTCCCAGCGGCAAAGCTTCTGAGCTCCTATTTGCTTCTTATGGAGTCTCAATCCTGCCTCTAAATACTCAAGCATCATTTTTCAGTCACCAAGCTAAGAAGAGCTATCAACTCTGAAGCTATTTTCCACTTACAATGTCAAGAACAAGCACAAAAGACTTCACTAAAGAAGACTCTTTTCATTATTCTTTCTATAAACTCTATATCCACAGAATAGCTCAACTTCTCCACTCACCCCTTTAAACGAACAGTTGCATTATCTAATCTTTATAACATACTTTCCCAGTTTGTTTAGTCACTGTTTAGTAAGCATGTTGCATTTTAGCAGCATCTTTGGTGGTTTCTGCTCTAAGCTTAAGAACTTCAAAAAACAAGGCTGCAAGCAGGACTGATGGGTATATGACTAAATCATGATCCCCTAAAGCCCTGCTCAGCTAATGGAAAAGTCCACAGTGTCACTGACATTGTGGGTAGGATCCTAAAATCAGGATCTGGATGCCACATTCACATCTGCATATTTAGGCAGTTTTTAATCATAATGTTTTTTTTCATGGGAGCCCAGCTCAAATCCAGAAATTACTGCTTCTCACTGTTTGAGCTCCACAAAGGATTTTATTCCATAAGTTTTCTTAAAGTTTGGCTTACCCTGACTTGCTTTTACACATCTAATTCTCTTAATATATGCACAATAAAGAAGGCAGCAATGCTTCATTTTTAAGATCTTGGTGGCTGGAGGCTGGGAAGTAAAAGACCTAGATTTCATTCCCTCTTCTCATGGAGAATGGGATGAATGCGTTGCCTGGGAAGAAACCTGGATTCTGATCCCTCTCATGTTTTTGACATAAAATACAAACTAGATTAAATACATATACTGATTTGAAATTAATAAAAGTATGGAAACTTGTCTGAACAATGTCAGAATGTTTTCACAAATTCTCTCTAATTTTTTCATTTGTGTTTCAAAATGGCATTTCTGTTCAGACATACAAATTACCTGCCTGTTCTTAATAATGCTGAGTCGAATTGGATAAATACCTATGAAAAAAACAGATATAGGACATCTCTATTTAGACATTTTCTCAGCTGAATATCCAAACTTACAGGCTCTATTTGAAAATATCATACTTCACTTTTCCTTAAGTCTTCTGTGCTCTGAGAAATGAAGTAAAATGTTTTGAACTCATAAGAAAGCCTGTCAGATCTCCAAAATTAAGAAATAAAACCAGAAGTAATAAACAGAAAACCCAAAAACCATCAGTGTCTTACAAGCTAATAAAAAGGAAAATGCAACAAGCAGCACAAAGCCTAAAATAGCCACCAAGGGCTCCAGTTCTTTGGCTTTGTGGAATTTAAAGGTCTAGGCTCCTGAATACAAGGAGGTGAAAATGATTACAGAAGGATGGACAACAAATAACCTTACAATACAATAAAAAACTTCTTTATCTGGAGGAGGATCCTGTATGTAGTATGCAGCCAGGATATCTCAGCACTGTAAAAATTGAATTTTAGAAACACGTTAATTCAAGTGTTAAAACAATCTGTTGTTAAAGTTGTGAGAACTATGATATACCATTTTTCCTTAATAGATTATTTTAATATATATATATGATCTCAGCTTTCGTGCCAAATTCAGTACTTGGAAAACAAATTTGATTTTCCTCAACTAATCCTGTTTAGCATTTGTCTTTTATTCACATTGCAATATTTTCTGCTAAACTGTACACCAAAATACTGTAGAAATCTTGCTATCATTATTAGGTAGGGCAGCCTAAACAGGAAATGTTCAAAAAAATGTATCATAGACTATTGACTCATGGTTAAATTATATTTTCACTTACTGATAATTAATGCAACCAAGTGAGCAGTTGAGTAAAAGGTTATATCTATAAAATTATTAAAAGGGATTAAATGATGCCTAGCAGCTACTAGTGAAAATGCACCCAGCCATAGCTATCTATACTGCAGTTGCACTGTCTCAGGTGGAAAGTGCATATTAATGTGGCCCATTTAGTTTACACTATAGACTTCTCTGAAGGAGGAACAATGAGGGGGCTAAGATAAAATACTAATGGAGCACAATAAAATGTGGATATTGATATTGAGAAACTAATGGCAATTTTATACTTCTATTGCTCTATATGCACCATTGTTAGTAACTACTAGTTTTAATTTCTTCCATTTAGTAAGTGTTTTAGTAATATTGAATAATTTTTCCCTAAAAGAGAAAAGGTGGAATGATATTCCACATAGTAAACTCACCCTTATAGGAAAAAAAATAAAAATAAAAATTTAAAATAAATTGTCTCTCAGCTGCCTTTGCCCTTCTGTAACTTTACTTAATATTAACACTTTTTTTATTGTACAGAACATCAAAAGACCCGCCAAAGCACAGACAACAGTTCTAATATTCAAAACTATATACTAAAAGGTAATGGTTTAATATTATTAGTCTGATTTTTAGTCAGATTTGAGTATCTCTGTTCTATTTAATGTGTTTTGCTGATGACTGACCCTTAAATATTTGCCACAGTCCAGAATCTAGGTGTACTTATTCCAGGGCTTTCTTCAGAACTGGAGCATACATGGTAATTCTTACATGAATCCATCTTATGCATCCAATTTTTTGATTGTTCTTTATACAGAAACACATAGAAAACTAGCAACTAAACAATTTAATTCATGAATTGCCTATAATTCTTTTTATTATCACACTCCCTCATTTCTCATCATCCTGAAACTTTATGCATACAGCAACTAAAAATTATTTTCCCCATGCTCTTGACAAGTCTTCCATTTTGGTAGGACAATTCTTGTTTTATAATGAGGTGAAAGGATAATGCTGATAAAGAAAAATGGACTTCTCTATTTGGTAATGGCTGTCAAGTATTATACTCATCTGAACATACTGTCTTATTGAGAAGAAAATAGTCATATGTAGTTCCAAATATGTACTGGCATGTTTATTTTTATAACACAAACTACTATGAATTTATGGTGACTTTCTCCAAAATCAAAAAGAGGAAATACTCCTTCTTGTCTCCAGCACTAGCTATTTTTTCCAGTAACTTTGGAGGTTTATAAGGAGCCATGAACAAAAATCACATACATGGAATTATCTTTTTGGCATTTTTATGGCCCAGTTAGGAAAGGGAGGATAAGGTCTGATGAAAGTTATGTCCTCTCTTTTGAAGGCTAAACCTCTAGACTGGAGGTTAAGCGTCATTTACGAAGTACACATGTAAAATCTGGACTGCTTGTTTTAAACAGTATTTTCTTGGCTCTGACTGGTGTTAATTTTCTGTTGCTTCCTTCTTCATTTGGTATGTAAAATCTGCACGACTGCCATCTCACACTAGCAACTCTGGATGACCTTCTTCAATTCTGCAATATATTTATATCCGTTGCTCACAAAGGCTTTTGTGGCATCTCTAGGTGGATTAAAAATAATTTAGGTGGGTCCAAGCATAAAAGAATGAAGGCCAGTTTACAGAATCGCTGTGCTACCTGACCTTCCTAGTGATAACTTCCACTATGGAAAGACTTTCCATCCTCTGGCCTTTGGAAATGCCTTGCTTTAGTTAGATGCTGATTCATTTCCTGCAGCTCTTTAAACACGGCCAGCTGTGTATGTGCTGCTGAAGCTCAGTATTATTTAAGCATTGTTTCAGAGCCTTCCTGTCCCTGAATTCTGTAAGAGGGAAAAAGTAGCGTTTTGTTGTTTGGGTTGTTTTGTTTTGTTTTTTTTGTTATTATATTTTTTAAGGGGTGTACATTTCTCCCTAAGCAAAAACAAGTCCTTGGGGATAAGCTTCTGTAAATGACTGATAAGGAGTATAAAGGGAAGTGCAGACTCAAAGCATCTAGTTTTTTAGCAAGTTAAATCCCTCCAAGTCTAGGGCATCAAAGAATCTGAAGTATACATATAAGAACAATGGGAAACTAAATGTATCCTTTGCATATTTTCATAAAGAAAAAGACATTCTCATAAGGAACATTAGAGATTATCTGATTCTGTGAACCTTAATTTATCACTTGTTACATTGCCACAGAGTATGCAGTGACAATGACAGCAATAAAAGAAAAATCCAAGAGCTTTGAGACCTTGTTTCTCTATTTGCTTTCAATAATAATTCAGGCTTCATGTCAAAATAGTGATAAGTATTCCCACAAAGATGAACTATTAGTGATGGGACTTTGTTTCTTAGTTTCTTATCACATCAAAAACTGTAAGTCTTTAATTGTTTTATTAAATATTCATTTTGGTGGCTGTGAAAATATTAGAAACAAAAACATATTACACAAATGGGTTTATAATTTACTCTGTTTTAAGGCAAATCCAGCCATAAACCACATTCCCTCTTGATTAATATCTCAGCAGTGTTTACTATTATTCAACTGCTAGTGCAATGTTTATTCTGTTCATTATACTATTTCCTGTATCACTGTGGTGTTTATTGTTCTTCTGTGTATTTTTGACCTCTAATGTTTCATCTACAGATCTACTATTAAATTTACTCTTTCTTTCTTTTTTTTTAAAATATGGATTCCATCCTGCTTGTATATTGCTGAATTTTTCATACTTTTAACATAAAATTATCCTAATATTGATTGACATGATGAAGTCAGAAAAGTTAAGCACCTTAGAAAAAGCCTTCGCTTATGGGCGTGAAACACCAGGCCTACCAAAGACAGATGGAGGTCACCTGTCTAAAAAGGGAAAAGGATTCAAGCCTGTGAGCTGTCAGGGCTGACTAAGAGGGCTTTAAGCTAAGTTTGAAGAGAGACAGTGATGACCAGGCTCATCAAAGATGACCCAAGGGACAGCAGGCCAGGTTTGGGGGTGAAGTGCAATAGCCACACTGGAACACACTTGCAGTCTTACGGGGATGAGTCAGGAACACCCAAGGTAATAAAAGACAAAAGGAAAACACCAGAGAATTATCTCAGAGGAATTAAGGGTTGTTCCTCTAGGATGGTGACACGGCTGACAGACCAGTTGAGGTACCTCTACATCAATGCATGCAGCATGGGCAGCAATCCCAAGGAGCAAGAAATCAGGCAAGGGAGGCAAGAACTAGCATGGCTGAGTAGGGAGCTGCTTGTCAAACCAAAGAGAAAGAAGCAAATGCATGGAGAGCTGACCTGGGACAGGTGACCTGGGAAGAGTATAGAGAAGGATGAGGAAAGCCAAGGTGAAACTGGAACTGAGCTTGGCAAGAGACACAAAGAATCATAGGAAGGGATTCTACTTGTATCTTAACCAGAAAATGAAGGTTAAAATAGGTGTACGTACCTTACAAATAATGCTGGAAAACTGGTAACGGAATGAAGAGAAAGCCTTTTTTGCCTCAGTCTTCACTGGCAACCTCTCTTCCCACACCTCTTGAGTGGATGGACAGGAGGATGGGGACTTGGGGAGTAAAGTTTCTCCTACTATAAGATCAGGTTCATGACTATCTGATGAACATGTATGTACATACATTTGTGTGACTCAATGAGGTGCATCCTAGAGACCTGAGGGAATTGGCTGATTGCAGTTGTCAAGTCACTCTCCATGATATTCAAAAAGTCATTGCAGTCATGGGATGTCCCAGATGACTGGAAAAGGGGAAATATTGTATCCCTCTTTAAAAGGAGTAGAAAGGCGGAGAATTACTAATCTGTCAGTCTCACTTTGTCTGAGAAGATCATGGAACAGATCTTCCTAGAAGTTATGCTAAGGCATGTAGAGAACAGGAAGTTGGGCAGCCAGTGTGGCTTCATCAAGGGCAAGTCCTGCCTGACCAGCCTGGAGGCCTTCTGTGATGAAGGGACATAAGTGGACAAGGGAAGAGTTACAGATATAACTTATCTGAACTTCTGTGAAGCCTTTGACACAATCCCCCACAATATCCTTTTCTCTAAACTGGAGAGAAATTGATTTTATGAGTGGACTGTTAGATGGATAAAAAAATGGTTGGGCAGTCACATCCAGAGGGTAGTGGTCAACAGCTCAGTGTCTTGATGGACATCAGTGAAAAGTGGGGTCCTGCAGATGTCTGTATCGAGACCAGTGTTATTTAATGTCTTCATTAATGACATAGATATAGGGATCAAGTGCACCCTCAGCAAATTTACAGATGACACTAAGCTGAGTGGTGTGGTTGACACATGTGAAAGATGGGATGCCATCTAGGGGTAACTGGACAGACTCAAGGTGTGGACCCATGGGTAACTCATGAGTTTAAAAAGAGCAAAGTCAAGGTGCACCTGGGTTGGGGCAATCCTCAATATCAACACAGGCTGGGGGATGAACAGATTGAGAGCAGCTCATCTGAGAAGGACTTGGGGCTGCTGGTGGATGAGAGGCTGGACATGAGCTGAGAATGTGCACTTGCAGCCCAGAAGGCCAATTGTATCCTGGGTTGCATTCAAAGCAGTGTGGCCAGTGAGTGGAGGGAGAAGATTCTGCCCCTCTACTTCATCCTGGTGAGACCTCACCTTGAGTGCTGCATCCGGATCTGGGGCCCTAACAGAGGAAGGACATTGACTTGTTGGAGATTGTCCAGAGCATGGTCACAAAGATGATTAGAGGGATGGACAACCTCTCCTATGAAGAAAGACTGAGGGAACTGGATTTGTTCAGCCTGGTAAAGAGAGGGCTTTGGAGTAACCTGACTGTGATCTTTCAGTACCTGAAGGCAGTCTGCAAGAAAGATGGAGAGGGACTTTTTAAAAGAGAATTTAGTGACAGGACAAGAGGGAATGGGTTCAAACTAAAAGAGAATAAATTTAGGTTAGATATTAGAAAAATAATTATTTACCATGAGAGTGGCGAGGCACTGCAACAGCTTGCCCAGAGAAGTTGTGGATGCTCCATCCCTGTAGGTGTTCAAGGCCAGGCTGCATGGAACTCTGAGCAGCCTGGTCTAGTGAAAGCTGTCCTTGTCCATGGTAGGGGGGTTGGAATGAGATGGTCTTTGTCCTTCCAACCCAAACCGTTCTATGATTCTCTAGGTACAGGGACCTACCTGGACAAATTGTTTCTCCTATTAGTGTTTCCAAGCTATTCTGCTGTCTCAGAACAACAGTATGACCCAAACGTTGATAGGAAAATTAATCTTTCCCTGATTCTTTTCTTGAAGTATATGTACCATTTTTCCCCACATAAAATGGATGATGCCTCTAGAAAGAACCAGAGATGGGCAGATTGTGTGTCTATATAACACATACAATGACTTAAATAAGAATACATTAATGGAATATGCTATTTAGCAGATGTTTTTGCTCCCTTTGATGAAGAAGCCCCCTAAACACATTATGAACATGCAGTTAGCTGCTGGGCCAAAATATTCCCTGATGATTCTTCTGGAGCTGTTATGTGGTCTGAGGCAGAAATTTCTTCTATGTCTGTGCTAAGTGTCCCAGAGATGGTAAAGTCTTTAAATAAGTAATGCCTGAATGTGTGGTTTGCTGTATGTAAAGAAGCCACACCAGTGGGTTTGAGACAAGACCACTGAAGAGAAGTCTGTTGCTTAGACCTAACTCAATTAAAGAGCATGGTATCTCAAAATGGAGACCGATGCTTTTAGAGGCCTACATCGCTGCTTGTCAGTCGAACAGATCACTGATGCAGGTAGACATGAAGAAAGAAACATGACATGTTTTCAAAGATAGAGAGAAGAATAAGTCATATGCAGAACTGGTTTGGTAGTATATTAGTGGTAAAGGGACAATATTTTCTAACTTTGGATGGTACCTAAAAGGTAGTGTAAATCTCTACTTTTTACTTTAACCTCTTAGAGGTTTCAGGCATGGAAATAACATATTTATGACACCTAAACGTTAAGTGACAATCCTTTCACAGGAATGGCAAAATGTTAGTAAAAATAAGATCAGAAAAGAAGAAAAAAAATGGAAGTAAACTACATTTTACATGCAAGTCAAGAAGTACATCCATGTCATTGGTATACAGAAGAAAGGCCAAAATACAACAAACCATGAGAAGCAAGGCATCAGACTTGTAGGATATTTCTTTTTTTTTTTTTTTTCTTCTCAGCCTAAGACCAGTTATCCAGTTTCCTATACCCCATAAGTTACTGGTATTTTACAGTGACTCAAACAGCACCTCAAACTGTATTTTTTCCTTTCAGAAAACCTCAAACCAGTTATATATTGAACATATTTGCTGCAGTAACAAGAAAAAAAATGTCATCTGATGTAAGTTGTTCAAAACACGCAATAGAGATCAGAAGGACCTCAGCACAAATTGTACCAAATTTCTAATTAAGTAGTTTTACTCCAAATTGCTAGGTAATGTAGAAACAGCCTACTCCAGACCCAAGAAAAATTCACAGGAATCCATGCAAAGTTCACTGAAGTTCTCCCTTAGCTTAGCTTCTTAGTGGTACTCTGTTAAACCCAAGGTATTTCACATGAAACAAAAGAGCTTTTGCAGATCATCTCTATTCCCAAATGATTCAAATCGATATAACTGCATTTTAAGTTCAGTATTGAGGGATTTTTTTATGTCTTTGATTTTAAATATCAGTCTTTAAATACATTTTAAGTAGTATTTTATAGTATTTTCATCTACTTATCTATTGGCTGTAAATACATGTTTAGGTGACAACTGGTAAAGATTCAAACATACGTTTATCCAGATTGGATTTCAACTTCTCTGTCAGTTGCTAACACCTTTTTACTAGTGACCTCTTCCAGCAGATGTCATTATATTGTAAGCAGCAAACAGAAAGCAGGCAAATCCTGTATTGCACAACGGGAGCACCAGAAAATTTGCTCTTATTAATTGAATGTGTGTGTATGGAGGGTGTTGCATAGTAAAGAAAAACATCAGGTAACCAGTAAGGTATTTTAGATAATGAGTTTTCACACTCTAGCTCAAAATATATTCAAAACACATTTTAAAACCTTACAAGAACAAAACAAAATCAAGAATCTCAAAATGCAAAACTACCTCTACATTTTTTGAGCTCCCATTGGTTATCTCATTATTTTCTTATGTTATACATATAGATTGCCTTCAATATTACTGAAATTTCACACTGCTGAGATAGAGTGAAAATTATGATTTTTAATTCAAAAAATGCTATTAAACTTTTTCAGACAAAAAGACAATTTTGCCTAAATTTAATTTCTATGGGAATTACTCAGATTCAGGGAGAACAGCAAGCTTGACAAATTCTGTTATTTTTGAAGTATGTTATGATACTCCTCAAGTGCAAGTAATGTGGACATATAGTCAGGGACATCGGTAAACCAATGTTCCAAGTTCTTTTGTATTTGATGCGTGAGATGGTTCTGATACACAAACGTGTCTTGATTCAGGAGAAAATATTGTTTATCCTGGGCTGTGTGTAAACTTTCCTGCCTCTCAGTTAGTTGATCTCAGAGATGACTATATGACTTCACCTCAGAGATGACTATATGCTTTCTATAGCACTCAACCACTCACTGAGCATCCATAACTACTAAACAAATCCCAGAATATTAAAGTATCCCAAATCAAGACTACTGGACTTGTATTTCAACTGTAGTGGTACTACTCTGGTGTGATCATCTTTCTCAGTGGAGGCAGGAACACGTAGGAGAGAAGCAACATTAACATGAGTGAACGGGAAACATGACAGTCAACCTAAATTAAGCTGCTGATGATTGTGAATATACAGCCAGACACTGCCTAACTATTACTAGCCACTGTTATATTGTATTAGCTGTCTTGGATGCCAATCAGAGATGAGGATTCCCATGGCAAAGCACATGAAAAGAGAACCTGGAGGAAGCTGTTGCCCGAGTGAGTAGCTGCTGTGCCAAATACTGATTCCACACAACACTGCAGGCTTCTCCCATAGGATTACTAAGCTCTGCAAACCCCAGAATAAACAGGGTAATTACAGTCACTTAAATAGCAAATAATTTCCCTGTAACACAGGCACATGCTAGACTCTTCACAAACAATAGCAGAACCTATGGAAGCACCAACACCATTTTCTGCATTACTGTTGAACATATATTGTAAAGATTAGAAAACTCATTTTATCCTCAAAAGGTAAGTTCTGTGATTTTAAGAGTACATATTATTCTTTGAGAAAAAATATCCCACCTTCAGATAAAAATGGAATACACAATTATGTGGCCATGTGTAATAATGGCCTTTTTTCACCTTATGCTCTATTTTGGAGACCTGTTGGCTTTTAATGCCAGCAGAATATATATATGCCAGCACATTTTTTTTAATATTCTTATTTTAAAATATCAAAAGGCCTTAAGAGAGCTGTATCTACACACTTTATTGCAATAATGTTGATTCTGTCCTAGAAGTGCTCTTGGAATCACCAGAACATCAAACACTAGTGCATAGTGGAGCCTGAATTTAGCTAGAGATAAGTAACACAACAGAAGAAAGAATGTGAACTCTGCTTTTCACTTGCACTATCTTTGACATGATACCTGGATCTCAGAACTTGTTGTTTCTTATGTGTAGATAAACACTATAGCTTAAACCACATGTCATGATTCAGCAATGGTTTAAAGCAATCTGCTTGGCTTCTGCTGAAACAACTTTAGCAGTGCCCACGTAAGCAGACAGCATGGCCCAGATCGACTGTGATAACAGCTGAGGAAGAGAATTCCTGGAAATTCCTCCCTGCCATATATGTACTAGATGTAAATAGGGAGATTAAAGGTGGACATACAGAGTCTACACATATGAGGAGGTGCAGAGATAGAATCGGCATGTGCTAACACATCTACTGAGAATGCAGTAATGACATGCTGTATGATATGCTCTTGGAACTGAAGAACAGAGATCAACTGACAAAGACATAAACGCACAGTCACCCATCACCCTTTGCAACACTTTCTTTAAGTCTTTGTCAGGATTCAAGAGGATGTTACATTGTATCATCATCCCACACGTCTTTTACTAATCTGTTAACAGACATGCTCTTCGAAGAGAAAATAAAAAAGCTTCATAAGGAGATGACTCCCCTGGTATTAAGGTAAAAAATTGGATGTGTTAGATCTTTATCTGTATGAGAAGGGAAGGTTGGAAACAATTACCAATATAATAAAAAGAAATAAAGTTATATCCAAACACATAGCAGTTTTCAGATCAGAAAATATTGTCAACTAAAGATAAATATAATTCAGCAGAAGTTTGGAAACTTTTTCTTATGAAGGGAAATTGTTTATCTGCAGTTAAGATCTTTAGAAACATGAGCAGAGTAGTAAAATTTTGTTCCAAGAAGTCAGCCACACTATGAATTCAATGAATCCCATCCAACTATGCCTACGTTATTGGAAAACTATTCTTGAAAATTAATATGATACCAACAGAGTCAGTGATAGAAGACACTGGCTTTCTTCGTTGGTGAGTTTTCTTCACTGTTTCTACATAATATAAAATTTTTCAACAATTTTTTTTTTTCTGCAGCTTTTAAATTACTCCTCTCAAACCCTTTCTCCTACTTCGAGTTCAAGCTAAGGTATGCATTTGGAAGTAATTACATTCATCCATATTAAATTTCCCTAAAATATATCTGTCCAATCACTTCTTGCAGTTTACTTTCAAAGTATGGCTTTAGACTTGCTTTAGCACATGAAAGTGACTAATAGAATATACATTAACATTTAACCTTAGGTGACTGAATTTATTGTAGACGTACAGAATCCGTACCGGAGTGTTTTCAGCTGGTGTGTGTATTTCACCCACACATCCTAAACTTTCTTCCTCCACTAAGAGAATTCATGCACCACACTTTACAGCTAGCAAATAAGGGAGTACTCAGAATAATATAATTTTTCACTTCACAATAGATTTTAAGTCTTATTTAAAATGAAGGAATGCACACTTAAAACTCCCCAAATTCTAGCCCAAAGTCTCTCAAAAAATCCTCGGCCCTTTTAGTTTTTAGCTGGCATGAATTAGTAAATAAGTCAGAATGCTTGTGCCTTTTCTTCGCTAAGATGCATACAAAATGCGTACTCTGACTGCCAATATTGGGAAGTGATTTTCATTGTGTGTTTTACGAAACTGTTAGAGATGTTGGATGAAATCATAGTCTCCTTTGAAGTTAAGGAGAGCATTACTGTTGACTTAATGAGACCGAGATTTCTTTTATGTTCAAAGTTGAGCAATGTTATTCACTTTCTTTTTTATTAAAACATACCACAGAAAGTTTAAAAGTAAATCAGTACTTTCAGTGTTGTATCTACAACATCTGAAGGCCTAAAAATGTCAGTAATTCAAAAATCCCCATAAATGGCTTTGAAGGCCACACACAAGTTAAATAGAATTTATATGAAGTTAGAAAGTGAAAGACAGTGTTTCTTAGTGGAACCGAGTCTGAGTTGGATTAACAAATTCTTATAAGAAAGTTCTATAGAATTTATTTAAAATTAAAATCTATCTTTTTTTATAAGCTGCTTATCTCCATGAAATAAAGAAAAAGAAACAGGATTTATTATAAAATATCATGCCCAAAGGATTACAGAATAGATAATCACAACATTCTAGTTCTTTATCAAACACTATCGGCTTTTAGATTAATTTCTGTAGAAGTCAATTCAGTGTCTGTAGACTCCTATTACTTTTTCTGTATGGCATTCCATAGAGCATATGAGATCATATATATGAGCTATAAGAAATATTCCATGCTGAGTTATAGCTGTTGTAAGATAGAATTTATAAATACCTCACACATAAAAGCCTCATTTTTAAAAAAATTGCTTCAGATTTCAGGATATTTTAGAGACTGTTTGTGCTATAAACATGTTTAGACACATTTTGAGGTCGTTCTTCAACATCTTGTTTCCGCAATGGAAGTTGTAAAGCATTTCTTTCATTAGATAATTATCTATTTTTAGGAGGTAGGAGTATGTGGACACCCTCAGTACAGACCAGGATCCTAAACATTGATTAAGCATTTTTTGATGGAAAACCAGGATTAAGTATGTTAATGTCCCTTACTTGTCTTATTCTGGTTTAGTATCTGGAAGACAAGGTCATGGCTGTTGTTGAAATAATTTCACAAAGCTGAAAGACAGTAGAACAAATATTTGACACTTTAGTACAATGCTTTTCATCATTATTAAATGGTATTGCAAAAGCACGTAGAAGTCTCACATTCTGATGCTTCATAAGAAAAATCTACAATGGATAATCTGAGAGCCCTGAATGGTAAAAATATCTGTTGGCATCTAGCAAACACATCACCACAGTCAAATAGACAACTTTCACAATGCCTTGTCCAATTGTTTCTCCAGAGACTAACTTTCCTGAGTGGATGGCTGTTTATAACCAGTCGATAGCCAGCTGTTACTGGGCTAAGTATTTGTGCTTGAATGCTTTTGAACCTATTTCTGTCAGTTATTCCATGTTCAAAGGATCATCAAATATTCCCAGTTCAGATTAATTTTAGATAAAACATAATATACAAGGAATATCCCCAAGAAAGAGGAGAAATGTAAGTCTATGTGCCTCAAGTCTCCATCTCGTATTGCCTCATGAGACAGAAAAATATTTATGTTCCTGTATCAGCCAAAAATCAGAATACAAAAAAAAAAATAAATAAATTGAGACTACATTTTTATTATCAATACAGAAAAAAAATTAACTTCAAATGTTAATCAAAATGCACCAAACATAGGTTCTCAGATTTTTCTTTTACTTTATGTCCCATTTTTACTCTATTTTGGCTATTTGCTCTGTGAATTACACACAACAGTAAGGTAGAAATGCTGACCTATATACGTATAATATATAATTAAGATGACCCTCACCTGTAAAAAGCAAAGTAAATGGAATCTTACACCCAGTCCAGAGCTACAGCTTTTAACTTTAGAGTTGCAGCTATGGATAAGCAAAAAAGGAGTGATGCTTCATTTCTTTCTGGACTTTGCAAACTAATATATATGTTGCCTTCCTATTTTTCTTTTCTTTCTCTGAAACCAAGTCTTTCCAGTTTAATTTTTTGAGTAGTTTCATAAATTCTATCTCTCTATTTAAAATTAGAATTGAACATTTTGACAGTTTGTTTTCTTAAACAAGTATCTGCGAGAACCCTGGAGCTATGTACTGTATTATAGGCAACCAGAACAATAACATAATGACTTCCAAACAGCATTCAAGTTGCTTTATCTATTTTAATAAGAAAGAACAAAAGATTTTTAGAATCTGTTCCTGACAGTATCAAGGTCCCTTTCAGGGAGATACAGAGAATGGGAATAGCTACAATCAATTTATCATGAAAGAATCTCACTCTGCAGTATACAGAGAAAGGAGAATTTGTTCAGTATGCAGCAGTATAATGAAGCAGTGAGAGGCAGAGATTATGCTTTCAGTTTTATTCATATTGTGCATAAGAATTCCAAATTCACTCTTTGGGGGATAAGCATCCTAAATCACCTGTAAAACATTTGCCTTATCTTTCAACATTAAAGCAGTAGTAGAAGTACAGCTGAGCTCTAAGAAAAAATTAACTCGGTTAGGTAATCAGTTTAATGTGCAAGACTTCCAATCAAATGTTAACTTTTTATACACAGAAGTGCTTGTGAGCACTCAGGCCTAGAAAAGCAAACCCACATCCCCCTCCTTACACCAAAATTTTATTTTTTTTTTGAACTGAGTGGAAAATATGTATAAGAAAATGCAACTAAATATACTTCTGACAGCTCAAATGATACATAAATATAAGGGCTGACAAGGGTTGGTTTGTCATTGCAGTTCACTTCGATCAACTCTACATGGTTCTGTAGGACAATGAAATTCAATGCACTTATAATTTCCAAAAAAGTGAGCTCAGATTCTTTTAAAAGCATTTCTATGTGAAAACGGATCATTTACATGCCAAAAGCACTTTTAATGTGACATATTTAGCACATGTATTATTGAGAACGAAAGCTGCTTGAACTTAGTGAATTTTAAAGTCTATAAAATGGCACCCTGCTGAGCAGAAAGGTAGCTGTTCAGTGAATTTCCCAGTTATGTGATTATTTTGAATAATAGACTTGTACATAACTTTTTTACAAAATTAAAGGTATGACATTTTCTTTAGTTCAGTCCTGTAAATTGCACTTTAGAACATAAAGAATAGGCTGATGTATGAATTTGTTGTTCCTCCAAGCAATTTTGCTGATTTTTTAAAGAACAGTTTTGTGTTTCATCTATTGAGTAACACATCAAACAGTTATCTTAGCAGATTTAATGAGCATTCATGTATAGCTTAACACATATGAGTAACAGTCAGGAACCTCAAAAATAAAAGTATTGTGTTTTGCCTTGGTTGTCTAGGGCTCACCCAGATTCTGAAGCAAGATGATGACTAGTTTGATGAAAAGTCCTAACACTTATGAAGCATAATTAAAAGAAGAATCTGGAAGTATAGAGGCAAAACAAATTCATTGAATTTGGCTAAGGCACTTTTTGACTTGATTAAATACACTGTATACTTCACTGTCATGGAATGGCACCATACTACCTGCTCCCAGACAAAGAGGAACCAGCAGAAGAATAAGTCTTATCTTGGATTTTTTTTTTTCCTTTTCTATCAGGAACAACGTAAAGCATTTGATAATATAGAATACACAACAAAAACGTCTATGCATGATACATATATAAGTAATCATTATTTTTTTTCTGATTAGGCTTTGGAAAATGGTTACAATTTTTGCACATGAGCTACCTTCAGTTGAAATACACCCTCACTAACAATGGTGCTATGTCTGCTCACATTGCTGTCCCGTTGGCCACAGGTAAGAATTCACCTGCTGTGAGGTGCATTATTCACATCATTAGAGTCCAGAAAGGATCATAATGACTACCTATAGAATACCACAGCACACGGCCACTGTTAAAGCTAAAGAGTGAACAGACCATTTGTAGTTATGTGTAGGCTTCAGTGTTTTGTGGAATTCTGGTCTTTGAAACAGAATCCAGAGCATTAAATAAGCATTTGGGAGAGATATCCATGACACTTTCTGATGTAAGTTGGTTTTTTTCATGCTACATATACAACAATTCATAAATAAGGTGCTTGCAAAGACTACAGATAATTCTTTCTTTCAGGGATCACTGGGCTTTTAACCTAAACCCTGATACCAAACAAACACCCAATTGATTCTGTATGGAGAGATTAAGACAGAGAGGAAATCTCCTGTGAATTATAAAACCCCCTGCCCTCAATATCAAAAAAAAATTCTCCACCAATTCAAGGTGCAAATATTTCTAGCACTTTTAAAAAACTCATGAGTTAGGAAAAAGAACAGTAAGACTGCTCTGAAAAAAATATTCAAATATTCATGTCCCCCCTATCCTTTTTTTGTAGTTAACAGGATGGGTTCAGGAAAGGTATTCAGAGATATAAGATCAAAATGACAATATTTGATGTTACACAATACATTATTCTTTATTTGATCCCTTCCTGCTCTTCTGGGTTTCATTCCCTTATTGGTGGGAGTGAAAAATTATATTTACTTTCAACTTCAAATTTGATGTGAAACCAGATTGTTACAACACAACAGAAAACTAGAGATGAACTTTCAGGGGGCTAAATGAACCCACTGGTTTACCTCAAAAGGAATGAAACTCTGCTAAGTATGAAAATTGCTTTAAAATTTCAGGCAATTCTGGGCTCCTGATCATAGACTGCACACTTGTGGTTTAGAGTGCCTCTGGATAGGGCAAAGGGCTGGATGGGACATGTATGTCACTTCCGGAATAAATATCAACAGGGCTGCAGCAACTTGCTGAATGTATGCATGTTTCCCCTTAGTTTATAGCCTAGATTGATGCAGTATAAATTAAATAAAAAAAACCTCATCGGTCTTGTTTCCTTGACTTATTTTCAAGTGTGTCATTGAAAAAAAAGATTAATTTTTTAAATGCAGTAAATGTGGCAGTGAAACAAAAGTAAAAACTTAAAACTCTTTCCTATTAATTCCTGAAACACAATGTTTTGATGGTTTTCTCAGATCACCCTCTATTCTTCACATCCTGTAGTAATCCAACAGTTACTAATCAGACAAATATGTTGGAGGAGGGAAGGTTGCTTTTAGCAGACAGGCGGCAAGGTTTTAATTTGTAGCTGATAATTTGCTACTGGAAGCTTACCCTGATTAGTCTTCTTATTGCACTAACAGTTTTTGAGGTAGTGTGAATTACCTACTGTGTATGTTTTTACCACCCATTCAGGGATGAAAATGAGTTACAACCTAGGCCTCAATTAAAGCTTGAAATAAGAAAACCTAAAACTTCTTTTATGTCCTCACTTCTAAAGAATAGAATTAGTTGCTTCTGATATTATTTGAATTGTAATTCACACTCCTGGAAATCCAGCAATAGATCTTTCAACCCTTTACAATGAAGCACATTTCAGCCGTTACCCAATTATGCTGCCTTTGCTCCAAGTCATATCATCATCCAACAGCTGAGAATTGAAACAGACTCCATTTCTGAAAATGAATGGTGTATTTATCTGTAATGCAGAATGTTTTAAAGTGTTACTCTAGCTGTCATGTAGAAATTAGGATGTTATTGTTGTTCTATTAATTCTCATTTCTGGGAGACCGATTTGTAGGTTGGTCTCATCAGAACAATACGGTAGGGTTTTCTATCCACATTATATACAAAACATGCCATAGGCATTATAATGAGCAATATAGTTCCCAGAATCTAAGAATCTATCTTAAAATAAAGAACTCATCATGGGAATCATTATTTTTCAAAAGGGAATCCATATTACCCTTTTTGTACCTTGGTGCTTAGCAGTCCGCTAATCTCAGATCACTTTCCCACAGGATAATGGAAGCTCTATGGTTTCTCTGTTTTCTCTTAATAATGTGCAAATATTGTCAAGCTATTTTTTTTGTGGTATATCTCCCAGGAATCTAACATCGCAATTTTCTCAATTTGCTACAGTAGTGTGGAATCTTATTTTAGGTTTCATTAATAATATTTCTGAGGAAGGGAAAAGTGAGAGATATTATAATATTAAATACCTTTACAATTTTTTTATTCTGTCACTATTAATAGGTTCCCATAGATGATGTGAGGCAGTGCAACAATAAATAACACAACTAGTGTTAGAATAGTGTATATATAGTGTAACAGCTAGAAGACAAGACATTCTTTATTAAAACAAAAGAAAAAAATTTATGTTCAAGGGGTCCATGAGTCATGGGGAACACTGGCATACCAAAATTACAATGTATTTATTTAGGTGGCTACCCTGAGAAAAAAAGTGAAGTCGCTGCTTCTTGGCTAATGTCAACCACACTAGTGAGATTAAAACTGGCTGAAGAAGCCTGTCTGTACTCAAATAAGTTCTCCAGACACTTCCATGAGTATAAGTTTTAAAATTAGAGAAGACAGGCAACATGCAGGCAAAATAAAGCTACTGGACTGATGAGTGGCCATTGTCAATTTACATGCCTTGTGTTAAAGAGGCATTTTTCCTCTACGATAATTTAAAAGAATTCTACATAGACTACATAGAAACCTATTTGGTTTACACCCTGTTAAATTAAATAAGTCTTTTTCATGCTTAAAAACTGTCCAATATAGATTTTTCTTCATCTATTATATTTTCTGCTTATTATTCTCTGGTTTTGTGGTAAAAGGACTTATTTAGACTTCCTTTGCCTTTTACCTTTCATTACCCTTTCATATCGGGTTTTGTCATGCAGTCACTGTCAAGTTCTTTTTTTATTGTAAAACTGACATTTAGAATAATGAACTTAATCTAATTCCATTTTTGTCATAGAAAGGTCCAGATTCTCAGCTGCTATAAACTTGTGTACCCCCTCTGACTTCAGGGCATCTGCTTTGTGCAATTTTATTTTAAGAAGTAAAAAATAAAAATAAAATATTTGCACTACCCACTGCAAAAAGTTGTCCAAAATGTTAAAGTTCTATGAGGATATTGTCCTATATTCATTAGACTTCACTTTGGACATCTAATTTAGGTGCAGACATGTCCGGTATTTCCTCTAGCAGGCTAGCCATCCCTCTGTGGAGTCTGGCTCTGGCTCTCTCTCTGTCTCTCTGTCTCTTTCTCTTACTTTCTGTCCTGAGTGAATGCTTCTGGCATGAATAGAAGCCCCATGAATTGCCCAACACAAGGAAAAAATTTAGACCTTTTCTGTTTTTTTTTTTTTTTTTTTTTTTTCAGAGGTCATGGCATTATAGCCACCCATCTCCTCCATGGGTATGGTGTTACAAAATCCTAACAAGCTAGTAACGTGCTACCTTTTTCTGCTCTTTGCTACAGAAATACTATGGTAACACATCATGGCCACTCATCATGTGACATGGGCTATTTTGTGAAACTATCTGGGCCAGAAAGCATTAAAGGGATGTAAAAGTGAAATTGTCATTGAACTGTGCACTGTGCAACATAGACCTTTAGATTAGCCATAAAGAAGGAGGTGGTTTATGCTACTCTATTGCTCATCTGTAGCTATTTTTAAATTTAAATTAATATCTGCTTACAGATTATTTGCAATACATTAATTTTGACTCTTTGTAGTGTATTTTCAGTGTGACTGGTCATTCAAGTTAAATTTTTTTCTTCTGCATCTCCTCTTTGATGACTCAAATGTTTTAGACATAGGACTAGCAGGTTAAGAACAGTGAACATGTATGAAGGTTTATACTTTCGTTTTCCCCATGCAAATGCGATTATTCAAAACATTCTCTCCCATTCTTGTTTCCTGTTATACTGTTTTCACCAGAGTAGTCTTTGAATGTGTAATAAGTGGTCCCTTCTACTAAGATATATGTCCAGCATTTACTTGGTGTTTATTTTGCACTGCTTAAAAGTGAGAAAAATCAGGTGGTATTCTGCCAATGAAATGTTTTGTGTTTTTTACTATTTACCAAAAATTGCAAATATGAGGCTGTAGTACAAGTAAATTTAACAATTTCATAGTTGTTTTAGACTTTGATAACATCTTCAGATGCATTAAATATTCAGACTGTTCTCATTAAAATAAATAATGATCTTGTATATATTCCAACAGCAAGAAAATCTAGAAGGTTCAAAAATAATTTTCTATTATACAAGTAGACCTTTTCCTTTTTTGTTAGGGTATAGGTAGATTTGTTTCTACTGGAAATAGAAAGTACTGAAGAATATACTACATCGTAAAGGAAAGAATCTATTTCTTATATTAAAAAATATATTCCTTAGTTTGATTAAAAGGTATAGATCTGCTCTAGAAGAAAGTAGAATAAAGAATATTATAGAATATTTCTTCTACAAAGACCTATGACTGGAAAATCAGGATGCCTCATCTCATGATTGCCATTTGCAAGACTATATGGAATGCCCTCTCACTAAGTACTTTACACTACACACTCAAGAGATTGTCAGTCTAAGGCTATAATTTTTTCCAAGTACTGTACATTGGGTCTTACCACGCAGAAACTTGGTAAACACAATGATAAGCAACTGTCTCGTGCAACACAAAATCCAGTTTTTACAATGCTTTGAAACATCACGACATTTCAAGGTAATTTGTCAGATATATACACAATAATTGAATAATACAGTCTACAGCTCCAAGCTAATGATGGTAAGCAAAGGGAAAACGAGTGAGTCTTCCCTGTTATGAAAGTAAGAAATCTTTCTGTTCCTTAATCTTTGCCTCTCTTGGGGCTGTCAATTGTGAAAAATGGCTTAAAATTATGGATTTTTTTTTCTCATGGACTACAATTTGCTCAGGGACTATTCAAGTAAACAAAGTCATTCAATTTATGGTTGCCTCTTTCCCTACTATATTTACAATGCATTTTCTGTAATTGTTATAATATTGATCAAGGGGTATTTTGTAAATATTCTGTACAGTGGTGGTTTAGTCTATGTGTGGAAAAAGTCAGAGCTTGTCAGTCAACATCTATTTTGAACACAAAAAGATCTGCACAACATTTTTACTTTGATCAAATTATACTTTTGATCCATTTTGCATATTCTGCAAAAAAACAAACCAAAACAAAAACAACAAACTCAGAAAAAGACTACAACCTGGCAAATACAAGATAAATAAAACCAGAGTTGTGTCTCTATTAAGGCTGATGAGCATCTCAGTGCTGCAAGCATTGTACTTTGAATGTTATAATGTACATAGTTCAGAAAGAGTATAAAAGAAATTTCTGCTGAAATAGAAGCTAAACCAAAGTAGAATCCCTTAAAACCCATGTTCTCTTCTACTATATTAAGACAGAAAATAAAAAAGTAAAAAAGAGTGAAAATCAATACTCAGCAAGCATGGTGTTTACATGTAATACTCTGTAGGTTATCTGTGATGGATATTATTTCCTATGTGCATTTGCCTTGATATTCCCCACCAAAACTCTCTGTGGAAGCTAATTCAGCCCAAACTACTGTTAAGTTCTTCATGTCTCTTACCAAGCAACCCTGAAGAGGAGAATATTTAAATTACAGTATGGCTTCCTTGATAGATATGTTAGCATTTGGCAGAGGTCTCCAAAGCAGCATGGTGGGGTGAGCAGCACTCTGTCATCTACTGTTACATTTCCAGGTCTGCCTGCAGGTTTGGGGGCTTCACATGTGTACTATTACTGCCCTAGGTGACATGACAAGCAAGCAGATTTGTATTAACTAGAGCTTTGTTAGACATGCTCAGGAGCTCGAACTCTGTGCTGTGTCTTTGCAGCCTCTTTCTCAGCTGTAGAACCACCACTTTGAGTTCCCTGCTCTGTCCAATTTCCTATTGAAACCTGAGACTTTTTCTCACTCCAATGTAGTAAGTTACTCTATAGTCGCGTTTTGAAAGTTGTGTGACTATGATTTCCCACAAACCAGAAGTAGGCTTTTTAACTTTCTAACATGCCAAGGCATGAGACCCCATGTTACATGAGTAGGGCTGTTCATGTGTAAACATGAAGAACAGCTATATGGGAACAGGCATTAGGGATACACCCCATTAATTAATACAATTGTGGAAGGACTACTACATCCAAATATATGGGGGATGGTGGCTCCTAATGCTGTTTCAGCCCAGGACATGACTAAGAATCACAGTCCCTAGGTACAACACAGGCCATTTGCTTTCCCCTGTCCAGCATTACATCCTGCACCAGACACAGGAAGAAGGCAAAGAGACTCTGGAGTCCTGTTTACAGTCTGTGCAATATGAGATAACAAAGAAAGTGTGAAGGAGAGACATTAATACCTGACATATCCAGTAGGAGCCATCTAGTAGAGCACGTGACATACTTGTCTGTCATTGTTTGGAACCATTAATGCACTTTATGCATTTCTATGTATAGAATAATAGGGTACAGACTGAACAGTGAAGGATGAGGATTTTGTTCATTGACTGTCTCCATTAACTATAAAGTACGTAAAACATAGCCTTTGGGTAGCACTCAGCATTCTCCTCCAGATTTACAACTGCAATGCACGGAATGAAAATTCGTGGTTACACAAAATAACCAGAAAAAAATATTTCATACTCCTTGACACGTGCAATGACTATGCATTTACAGAGTCTGTCGGCGTGGAAGGTTGCACATCCAGCCTCAAAGCTGAGAAGGGGGAAATGGAAAAGCTCAGAGTAATGGAACTTACTCTGCTCTGCCCTGCCCTGTCACTGTCCTCAGCTTTAGTCAGGGCACATCACACTTTATACAAGCAGCAACAGGAGTGAAGTGAAAGCAGTTCAGCTCCTTCAGCTGAAGTCTGAGACAAACTCTTTTGAGGAAAGATTGTCAATTTAGGTGAATTATATGTGTGGTGGCTTTGTGATGTAGATTACTGTTCATGAGGGACCAGATTAAAAATACTGAACTCATTGTGTAAGCACATGCCAAATAATAGAATCATAGAATGGGTTGGGTTAGGAGGGACCTTAAAGATCATCTGGTTTCAGTCCCCTTGCCATTAGTAGGGACACCTTCCACTCGACCAGGCTGCTCAGAGTCCCATCCAACCTGGCCTTGAACATTTCCACATTGTGTGATAAAGCTAACTGTAAATTAAGACATCTATACTGTCATAAAAACTGTTTCAATAAGGCCAAAGAGTGTAGTAGCTGTATTTTAGATGAATGGACTCGTGGTCTGAGTTTGTAGTTATTGCTTATACTGAAACACTAAATTCCATTTCTGATTTTTACAATGTTTTGTAGATACAGTTAGGAGCTAAGAAACAGCACTCTGAAATGAACCAGTCTTCTTTTACTTTTAGCCAGCTGGGTCTCTTTAACCAAGATTACTCATTAGTTCTTAAACCATTCCCCTCCCCCCCACCTCAAATGTGGAGCAGTTCTTTTAGTCTGCTTAATCTGGTATATGGGCAACATACTTTTCTGTCTATGGTGAAATCTGCAGTTTCTTAGTGCTTGTGCCTGTATGGTGCTCAGCATTATACTGCACCGAAAGAAGCATCCTAGTTGCAAACTCAACCACAGAAGTTACGAACTGCATTAGTTGAATGTGGCTATGTTTGTTATAGATGAGATTCTCCCCTTGTCTATGGATTCACCCATATCTTTGTCAAAAAATCTGTTAAGTCCGTCATTTGGGCCAAGTGTGGGCAAGCTTTCTCTGCTTCCCAGATTGATTTGAAAAGATTTTTCTGCAGAACCCTGTACCAATGTTTGTCTTACCCTCTAAGAACCAACCCACAGAGAGGGGAAAAAATAATTTATGGAATGTCTTTATTTTTGTATTTGGAATAGTGCTAAACCTCCCATAAACTATTCATCATCTGAAGCAATGACAACCACTTTTTCATGGATTTCTCTAGTTCTGTCTCTACTATCAATGAAAGTGCAGATGCTAGCTGTACTGGGACCAGTAAATAGCATCTTTCCCAGATGTGTTTTCTGGTATCCTTCAAGATTGAATGATCAGAGCAACCTTCTTCTTCACTTGGGACCTTAAATAAATTTTTTATTTTATTGGGTATCCTATCCAATAGATACTGTTTATGAAATTCAGTGGAAATCAGTAATTATTCTCAGAAGTGATTAGCAGAGGACTCAGATAGAAAGTCAGAAAAATGGAGACAAGTACTTTGGTTTTCAAAAGAAAATCAGGCTTGAGATGTTTACACAATTTTAACAAATATAAAGAACACACATTAGACCACCAATATATACATATATACATATATATATATATATATAAATAAATTAAATAAGCTTTGTCCAGTAAATGGTAAGCTATGTGGTTAAGTGGACTGAGCACTGACCAGCTGACAGGTCTCACAGGTGGTTTTCAGTAACGAATTACCACCACATGGGGGTGTTTCTAGTGTGTGAAACTGGCATTAGGCTTGACTCTAAAATTTGCTTCCAACATACAGCAGTAAATAAACTATAAAGACAGACAAAATTGGCAGGTAACACAGAGATGAGGAAAGGCATGGTTAGCTGTTAAGATGGCAGTGTTCTGGGTCCATTCATGCAAGACATCAACGTAACTAAATGCAAACCTATACAATGAAGAACAAGAAATGAATGTTCATAACAAGAAACTCACTGCATGCTTGAAAAAAGTGGCTCAATGAGACTGGAAACCACAACAGAAAAGTATCTTAACATGAGCTTGCTGGCTATGTGCAAAGACTCCCAAGGTGAATGGCTGGTCAGCTCCTTAGTGCTCCCAGGGACACAACTTCAACAGGTCTTATTGCCTCATGTGATGGTGGAACATGTGTTGTACCTGGAATGTTTTAATCTCAAACTCAACCCAGCCACCTACACTGAAGCTGATCAAGGAAATGACACTGTAACTGAATTTCAGTGCATAATTTTATCTGAGAGAATGAGGAAAGGGATTTAGTGGCGTAATAAATTAGTACAGTGTCCATTCATTGTTTAAGATATTGCAATGCAAACTCTTGCTTAGGTCAAACTGAAAATAAGTTTTGACGTCTTTTTTTAGATCTTATTTTTCCATATGAAAGGCCCAGGGTATGAACAGCAATGGTATCATAAGTCACATCCTGCACACTTTACAGGGATCCAACTTCTTGTAATATCTGTCTATAAAAAATATTTTTATTTTTTTGTAAACTGCATTGAGATGAAGTATTTTTAAGATTACAATGAAGAAAATTCTGAACAGATAAACCTGAGAGAAATATGTTATGTTAATTGCAAACATATTTGTTGTCATTTCACAGAAAAAAAAACAAAACAAAACAAACCGCCCCAAAAAAGTAAGAATTAGTGACTTTTTCAAGTGTATTTTCTTATACAGACACTACAAAAACTGTACCAGTATGCAAACTAAGCATATTTTTAAGAAACCGGGGTTAGCTCCTGCAGTCAGGCAGCATACTGCCCCACAAGACCTTCCATCTATGCCTGCCCACTTCTAGATGGGAGCTTCTGATATTGGGCTGCATGACTAAAGGCTTTTTAGGGGCCCACGTAAACAGAAGATCAACTGTGGTATATAGAAACTTCTCAAAAAGTGTTTTTCTATCTTTGAAGTATTTTAGTGGCCTACAGGGGTTAGAAGCACAGTAATGACTATAGTGCAGGGTAGATATCTCAGAAATGGAGTATTTAGACTGGACAAAAAAATAAATAAGTTCAATGACTGGGAAAACAGAAAGGTAATTTTGTGTCACCCAGGGAAGCAGGAAAGTGGCACAGAGATGTCTGGCAACTGCTTCTAGTTGGAATTAACATCAAAAAAGAGTCTTTCCAGGAGGTCCACAGACCTGTTATATTATTGGATGATGATGTAAAACATACTGTGTCTCATGTTTCTTACTGAACAGTGCTTCAACAGATGCATGACCAGATCCACTCAAATCAAAAACTGCAGAAGAAAGTTGATAAATGTGGGATTTTTAAATCTATTGTTCTACGTGCAAGTGTAAGCATCCATCTATTTCATGCACTTTCTGAAGTTCACAGAAATATCTTCAAAACTATGTAGCATTTGCTCTGCCATAAACCTGCATTAAAGCCATGCTCAACAGTTTCCCTGAAGTAACTTATTTTTACGGTTGTATTTTAATTGTGAAGGGCTTTTACATTAAAAAAATACTGGGTTTTTTGTGATAAGTATTTCCTTTTATCTTTAGAGATTTGTATTGCACATTCACCATATGCAGTACTCAGAAAGGAGATTAGGCTGTGTTTTGTAATAGAGCTGAGAAGGAAAAGAGGGAAAACACTTGTGTTTCTCTGTGAGGAAAATTTGGTTTATGTAGTAAGGCAGGCTTCTAAATACGGTAAAATTAAATTTAGCATAAACATCTATCATTTATCAAAAATATTGCAACATAAATCTAAAAACATAAAAAACCAATGCAAACACAACAATATAACTTGCTGTCGTTCTTTATGGTTTGATATTAATGACTTAAAGCACAAAAATATGAAATTTACACAATAATTGACACATTTCCTTTTTTTTTTTTTTTTCATTTTTAGATGTAATTGTTTTAAACAGCTTTTATACTAGCACAACCACAGATTACTGCTACTCATCTGATAGAAACACTCCACTTTCACAACTCCCTGAACCATAAGGCCAAGGACACATGAGTGTTGTAATTTCAGCATAGCAGGCCAGGCACACATCTCTATACAATCAGAATGTAATGGGTTCTTTGTGATCTGAGGCAATGCCAGGTTAATTGGAAACAGTGACTAAGAGCTTGGAGATACTGAACACAGCAATACATTATGCTAGAGATTTGGAAAAGTGTATCTGTATGTAAATTTCTTTTTGTTTCTTTTCTCCTGACTGTAACAGCAACTATGCCTGTTGCAAATTAAAATAAACAATGAAATAGTACAGAATCTGTGTATCTGCTTGTTTTCCCCAAGATATCAAGTTATATCATAAGGGTGTACTGTGGCCTGCAAAAGAAGGGTAGTTTGAAGCCTAAGTGCAGCTGAAAGGGAGGCTACAGGTCTGTGCACAATTGCTCTCTGACATTTCTGCATTTAATTACCATCCGTCTGTTTTAGATAGACACCCATCTCACTGGTTTTGCATTCAGCCACTCCATTTGCATGCACACTTATGGTAATTGCAATTGTAAATATAGTGAGGAAATTGACCTCAGGCCTTGATTATTATTTTTTTTAATGTGGTTCACATTTGTAAGAGCAAATTAGATTCATGACTCCAAAATTCTGCTATTCAAAAATACCAGTATATACCCGGATTATTATCTGATTTCCAAATATTCAGAAGTAAAGGAAAGGAGAAAACAGCTGTAAGTAAGAATAAAGACATTTTTGAAGTAGCAGGCAGAGTTTAGGATAAGAAATACAGTGACAATATTGTGATTTACAGATTAAACATTCCAACCAGAAGCTGAGTATGAAATCAAGATACAACACTGTTCCAAGTAACGGGATAGGTCTTCAGTTGATGCAATTTAGCAAAGCTTCACTGGAAACAATGAAGCTGTGCTGATTTACACTGGCTTGATATCTTGCTCAATATGTTTATGGCTTAATGGCTCAATATTAATCTAAAAATGAGAAAAATCACAACTTGTCATTTATTTAACCCCAGCATGATGAAAGGTTAAACTAAATACAGAAAGCCCATAACAAATAGCAGGGACATTCTAAGGTCACTAAATGAAGGCTGTCGTTTTTGTATTCAGGCCAGTGATAAAAGAGTTTTTAAATGTTTGGACATTCAATCTATGTAGTGCCATAACCTGAACATACCCCTTTGCCAAACATAGACTCACTAAATCCTCTTGGAATGTTGTTTACCACAGAATAAATCAAATTTGACAGAGTAGGTTGACTTTACAGATTCATTTTTCAATCACAAGTGATTGATATTTTTTACAGAAAGCAAGCTACAAAATACTTACTGCATTACTGACTATTGGAAGTCATATTGTTCCTGGGTGTCATATGGAAATCCTAGCAATTTTTCAAGGACTTTGTTTCACAGTTATCCACCCTCTCTGTGAGAGCACAGCAGTGAACGTACTTCAAACAAGAATCACCCAGCAGAGATAGTTTATCAATTATTTTAACTTGGTGTCTCACTCCCAGAGGTTTAAGATGCTATAGTGTGCATTTTTCAGCACTGGTCCGGTGCTAAAATCCTAAATCCATTATCTAGGCTTTTGTCGCACAGCAAAAAAGAATAGACTGCTGAAAGAGACTGAATGAAAGCTGAGATATAGGAAGGTTTATTGTTAGCTGATTAAAAACAAATCATTACAGAAACTAGGAAGGGGAGCTGGAAGTAATTTCTATCATTTGATTTTAAAAAAAAATCATTTGTGGAAAGGCCAGAAGTAATAAAAATATCCCTCTATGTTAAAATATATACGTATTTCTTATTTCCTTAATTAAAAATAAATATGCACATAAAATCTGATGTCAACAACAATAACGTTGCATTACTTGTTTTTCCAACTGAATATGCTATTTTGGCTAGTATCTGTTTAATTATTATATGTAGTTCTGCTTGAGGCTATCTGATATGGGTGTCTCTTGAAAAATGACTGTAATTCACTTTTATTATTATAATGACCTTGGTCTATGACAGGACTGAATTAAATATCGGTGAAAATTTACACAATTCACTATGCTCAGGTTTATACCACTTAACATTCACTGTTTAACTGGAGCACCTAAGCTAGGTGGATGGATTTAAATGCACATTTGTCCCGAGGCCCTCTATACTGTCAATGAAGACTGATAGACACTGCCAAAAGGCACTTCAGATCTCAGATGAATGGAATTACACTTTGGGGTGCCTGTCACCTCCATTTTCCATAGAGGTAGCCTAGGATAAGTGTGCTTCTACACTCAGTGCTACAACTGAGTGCTTAACTGTTATCTGGGGTCTAGAGAAACATATTATCAAATTGTTAATATTATGATAGAAAACTAATATTTCCTGAGCACAAAGTCAACAACCAGTTGGAGAAAAATTAAATATGAGTGATTGAAAATCAACTGTTTCTCAGGCAACACCAGCTAATTTCTACAGTCTCATATATCTGGGCACTCATCAACTAAATTTTTATTCTTTTTCAATGTAGTCTAAAGGTGTTTTCATAATAATCTCAGATACCCTCGTTATAGGTGAGCAAATACCTTATTTCATAACTTTACTTTTCCCATGCATGTTTTACAGACAATTAAGCATTTTATTTGAGAGGTCTACTTTGGCAGGCCGTGGGGATAGGCAGGACAGATAAATATGGAGTGCTCAAAAGCTGTTCTTCATTCAGTGCAATTAAGGTGTGGGTTTGTTCCTTTAGATTCTAGGCATAAACCCCACTGATATCAACTAAAGTATCTCCCCTGACTTTCAGTAACCCTCCTTCTGTGTGTAACATGTTGGTTCTTGGCTGTAAATAGTGTTAGGTTAAGAAACTGAACCGAGACATTCACTGCTCCATGTGCATATTGTATCCACTACACTATTGCTTCAAGAAGTGTCATCTCCTCCATTCTTGCCATTTTTAAAGGGAAATCAGTCTATGTAACTTTTTGAAAGTGGAGGTTTGGACGCCTTGCTACAGGAGGGGATGCATCTATGTGGGTCTGAAATGAAGGAAGTGCCACTCTTACTCTTGAAAAGGCAGTGAAAAGGCAGCTTCAGGAATGCAATTTTAATCCAGCCTCAGGAACTGCTGGATTAAGTGAGTTTGTTCGATAATTTTGTCCATTCTGACTTCGTATTTTAAGACTTTCATCTGAAACCTCTTAGCCACCTCAGGCACAACCTTCTCTGTTAAGCACTTGAACCAAGAACCTGAACTTGGTACCACAGTTTCTAAAATTGCTTTTTTTGTACTGAGTATGAATGAGACTATCAGAATCAGGATTAGAAAAATCACTTTGCCTTTCTCTTGGTATCCCCTCTGGACAAGTCTTCTGCCTCTGGCTCCTGAAAGAGAAAAGCTTGTGGACCCGATGTCTGAGCCTGTACTAGTAAGCAGACTGAGCACATAAAAATGGATTTTTGGAACAGTTTGCGCCAAGGACTGACTATACACACTAAACATGCATCACGTGAGTTTACATCAGCTATCTTTAGGCTGCTTCCTTGAGCTTTCACCTTAAGAGAGTCTAGGTGACACACTCAGAAACCATGCCAAGATGTGAGCAAAAGTGCAGTAAGTGGAGACTATTTGGTATTCACATGTTCAAAACAAAACACTAATGTAGACACAGCTAGTATGGCCCTTTGTTTTCTGAGACGTTGGTGTTCTACAAAATATAGGTAATTTTGGTTTTTAATGTTCAATATTGGAGTGGCTGTTGCACTAGGAGATTATCATGTAATATGGTTTTCCTAGGTGGAATACAAAGTTTAAAAGACCTGACAATATCCAGGACATGATTTTTTTAATACTTGCAGAAAAGAAAAAAAAAAATAAAAACATTTTCTTGTGAGAGTTGTGGGTTTTTAAAAAAAACATTATGGTTATTGCTTTATCCAGTAAACTTATGAACATATAATTCAACAGCCCCCTCTCTCTCTATTAAACATCATATACGTTTCTATATCCTGATGATAAAGACAGTCAATTTGTTACTCTCTTGCTTTTCCAGAAAGATTGTGTATAGAGTTCTCTCTGAGGAATGACCTAAATAAAGGAGTTAGAGCAGTCCTAGACACAGAGTATAAAATGAAAACAGAGTAAGATATTTTGACATAGTATATATATTTAGCAGTAAAAGAAAACCAAATACTTAAGAATGCTCTTTTCCACTTTGGAATCCAAAATGGTAACTCTGTATAATGATTCAATCAGTGCTACAAAACCAAATTAATTCCAGCACACGATTAATTTTAATGGCCAAATCAAAGAAATAAAAAATGATCAGTTTTTCATGAGAGTACCTTAACCAAAGCATAGGGGATATTGCTTCTGAAGAGATATTAGATCTCAGTCAGGAATTTTGTTCAATTCAACCCTGACATGTCTTACAATAGTAGGCTTACCATGAACAGAGAAGAACAGAAAAAAACAAACAGATATTGATTCTAAATTTAGAAAATACATTAGGGCATGCAATTCACATCTGACACTTTGGAGGTCACTTCTTGCTAACCAAAGTTATTTTCATCTTGAACATCCAGTTAGGATTTCCAACACTTCTGTTTTAGACACATTATTCTGGTTCTAAATCGAGGCTGAAAAGTCTTGTTTCTGTTTTTATTTTTGTGGAAGGATAAGGCAACAAATAAGCAAGCAAAGCACAATTCCCAAAATTGCACACCAGTTCTAGTCCCCGTGGTCCTTAACTGGATCTGTAGCTGTAGAATTGGATTTTTTTCTGGCTATAATGGTTCTCCCTCTACACTACTACTCTACAAGAAGAAGCAAACAATTTCCAAGGACTTTCGTGGAAGGGAAGGAAAAAAAACCCCTGAAATAAAAACAATGAGGGAAAGATCATAAAGTTCCAAACACCAGTAAGACAGTATCCATTACACCCTTAGATTAATCTTGGACTCCCATTTTCTAGATAAATTCTTTAACTATCTTGATGTATAGCTAAGCAGGACAAAGCTTTGTCAATCAGCTCAATTTTTTTAAAAATTAAAGATCCATTGTACTGTTGCATCTACGTAAAACATAGATGACCTAGTCAGACTAATTAAGAAGAAGGTCTTTAATTTAGGTCTTCCACCTATCAGAGGTATCACATAACAAGCAGGCAAATGTTTGCTACATTGTGAGTTGTCCTAACCTTGCATATTTTTTTTGTTTTCCTTTTTTTAAGTCTTTTGTAAGGTTCTAATCTATCAGCTTCTAATAGACTAAATTTTCCTATATAATATTTTTTAGTAAAAGTTGCCATAATTCATTAACTTCTTTTTAATTTAATAGGCAGAGAATTACCATGGAAGCAACTGCAGGAATTATTATACTTTATTTCCCTCCATCTGAAATTTCCCTCCATCTGAACTGCCTTCAGTACAGAGGTGCCGGAGAAAATGATTACATGTAATAATGAATGGAAGAGTGAACTGTTACAACCCATCCATGAATAAACAGTAAACAGGAAATTTTAGTGCAAAGTTCAGTGTTGATTAGACGCAGAGTCATTAAGTGAAGCCTGCTTTGACTTCTACCTGGCATAGGCCACACAACCACATCCAGTAATTCATAAAACACCTGGTAAGAAATCCATCCTTTTCTTTGCTGAAGACTCTTGATGTGGTTATTTAACCATCCACTCATCTATTCATCCAGCTTTTTGCCAATTTAGTGATAAATTTCTTTCACTTTCTTCCCCTCCCTCACTCTAAACAGCTGCAGTAGGTAGCATACACTACCACTTTCCTGTAATTTTTTCCTACAAATTGTCACAATTGAAGGACTTTAAATATTTGGATAGATTTAAAATTTAATGTAGGGTCACAACATCCTCATTCTGTGAGGAAATCAGATATTGCTGAGCAAATGATAACTAGGATGGAACTGGCGATTCAAAGATTTTCAGCCCTGCTGAAGCCTTGGCAGAAGTCTCATTACCCTATCAGTGTAACCAGGATTTCATCCGGATGTTAATCTGAAATTTCCTTTAACAGTTGAATCACTTTGATTGTGAAAAAAGAGGAATTCATAATAAAGCGGCATTTCTTGCAAAATATCCTATACTTATTGTTCCTAGATAGAAAGCAAGCAACAATGAGATAAAGGAAAATCAAAAATGATAACAGTTGGTGACAGGGCCAGAGCAATGGGCACAAACTGAAATACAAGAAATTCCTTCTAGACATGAGGAAACATATTTTTACTATGAGGGTGCCTAATCACTGGCACAGGTTGGCCAGGGAGACTGTGGACTTATCTCTGATATTGGAGATATTCAAAAGCCACTTGGACATGGTCCTGGTTAAGCAGCTCCAGGTGGTCCTGCTTGAGCTGCAGGTCCTAAATGAGTTCCAGAGGTCCCTTCCAACCTCAAACATTTTGTGATTCTGTAGCACTCTCCCAATGGATTTACTTAGCCCAAGTAAATGGCATTATTATTTTCTTACCAAATATTATGGAGCAAACTTTTACCACGATCTTGCAAAGAAAATGTGTCTCCAACAGCTCTACAGAAGCAGATTTATAAAGCAGGATAATCACAGTCCCCTGCAGTACCACCTAAGATGTCTGCCAGCAATGGCTATTGCCCTCCAATCCAATTCATAAAAAACTATTTCCAAAAGATGTCATAATTCCATGCATTTGCACAAATTTCCTGTAGGACAGATTTCCAGTGACCTTAGCCAGAGGCTGAATTTTTGATTACATAAAGGTCTCTTTTCAGTTCTCAAGAAGGTGAGGTACAGGTTCATTCCATCAAAGTGATCATTCAAAATAAGCAATATTAACTTTAAATAGCAAATTAATCCTGTTATAGGCAATGTTTAATCCTTGGGCAGAATCGTACAGTTGTTAGCACCACTTGGTGCAATATACAGAAAATTCACTGCCACTGTTGAGACAGACCAAAGCTTATGATAGATTTCAATTCCATTAAATGTTTAAAATAAAAATTTAAATGGAGTTTGGAGATGTGGATTCAGGACTGGTTAAGCTAGTCATTTGCCAGGGTGGTACACTTGCTGTGAACTTACTATTTGTGGTTTCTAGACCAAAAAATTCAAAGTAATAGAATATGCCTTTTATTAATTGTATAAATAGATTCTGACAAGACATATAATTTTAAATATAACTTTAGCATGGATGATAAGGTATATTAAAAAACTATAAGAGGAATAATGTCTTATTAGGTCATCTGTCTATATGTCTTTGCTGAATTACATGAAACTGAACTAAAAACTCTTCATCATTTTTTGTCAGACAGTACAATGATAAAAAATGGAAAAAAACCCCACACCACATCTGAGATACCCATAAACATGCAAAACTGAAAAAAAAAAAAAGACACTCTTTTTCTTATTGATTTGGTCAGTTGGTAAAAGAGTATGGCAGTAAAGGGAACGTACAGTACCTGTGTTTTGATCTTTCTTAAAGTTGTAATAGAGAGGCTATACATTTCATCTGAGCTGACAGCAGTTTGAAATGTTATAGATAGGCTTCCTGAGTACAGCCATTATTTACTGTTTGACTGTAATGTCAGTCTTTTTCTGCTTTTTCAATATTGTTTGCACTTTGCCTCTGTGAAAAGGGTCTTGATTGAACTATACAAGGGGAGATATTTCTATCTTTCTATGGGATCAATGAAGATGTGTTTACAGGTCCAGGACATAGTGTACACACCACAATAATGGATTTTATTCTATTTGTTGACTGAAAGCTCCTTTTCTTTGTAACTTGTCAGTCTTGCATTCATTACCTGATTGCAACATAAAAGGCTATTTGGACAAGCTCTAAAACAACAACTGTATCAATCTAACCGAAGTGGTTAGCTGCACTAAGTATGCAGCCCTAAGTAAGATAAATCACTTAAAACTTGAAATCATGCAAGACTTTATTTGCCTCTCCATCTGTCATCTCTACAACCTGCACAGTTTTCTTTAAAATGTTTTTATTGAAGTGATACTAATCAACATATGATTGTGATGAAATAACAAAACCCCATTAAATTATCTTGAATAATTCCGAACATAAGCAAAACCTTATGAATGAATATCCCACAAAATTAACTCTTATAATTCTGAAAATAAGCAAAAACATATGAATGAATCCAGCATATATCTTTTCTATCGCCAATCTCTTGTATCCTGAAATGACTAAGACATATTTATTCAAGAGTGACTTAGCTTATGGACCTCAACTGTATAATGTTGTCCATAAGAGGAACACATTCCTTCCTCATCTCTCTAAGCAGTGACAAATTTAGACCCTGATATATCTCAGCTCATTACATTTGCTGATTCTTGAAAAAAGCATGAATTTATAATCCAAATAAAATTATTTATCCCCTAAAACAATTTACAGCTCAATGACCTTCAAGAAGAAAAAAAATTCACAGGGGGACAGCATGCAGTATAAAATCTGTCAGAGAGCTTATATTGTTGCATAGGAAAAAAAAAAAAAGGAAAATAAAACCTACCAAGAAAAAGATTCTGGTTTTTGAATGTTAAAATTAGTCTAACAGGAGTGACAGCTCACTCATGTCAGCCAACAAGGTAAGTTTGTCCTAGGCTGTTATAGAGGTAACTTTCCTTCGCCAAAAAAGGTTGCAGGGGCAAACACTGTGATCACAGTAGCAGGATTAGCAGAGACAGGGACTCAAAGTTCAAAGATAGCTGTAATCAGTAGTGAATTTTCTTGGGTTTCCTCTCTCTGTTTCATGCTAACTAGAGCCAGCAGTGGGAGCACCTGATCCTCCTAACTCAATAGCTCTCCAGCTCCAAAGGTGTACATGTATGCAGCCTGTTGACCACACATGGCATGATAGCAGAGAAGTAAAACTATAATTTTTAATTTGGCAATTAACTTTTAAGACATGCATCAACTTTGATTCCAGAACACTCCTGGCAGACCAATTGCAACTCTACAGAATTACTAGAAAGCCAAACATCACCAAAATTGATACTGAAAGAAGTACCAATAGGAAAGTTGATGCAGCTCTGAAAAATACCCAACAAAAATATGTCCTCTTAGCAAGGTTTGGCCATTTGAAAAATATTCATAAACTGCAGAACACTGATGCATTTTTTTCTTACCATAGTAGTAATTTCCAAAATTAATAGTGCTAGAAACACCTATTTCTCATTTGTAATAGAAGACCAATAGTTGGTTTGATCTGCACTCTATAATTCCCTTGTAGAAAGTACAGAAACATGAAAAGATGAAGAGGACAGAAAACACCTGTTTCAAAGATAATTTCTTATCTGGCAGTGAGTCGACTGCTATCAAGGGAAAATGTTGCAGTCTCAGTGTTATCATGCTGGAAAGCTTCAATGGCAGTAACATTTTTAGTAACATGGGTTTTCAAACTGAAGTGTAGAAATGTTCTTTCTAAATTGCGTAAGACTGTGCCTGTTCTACTCTCCTTTGTTCGTATTCGTTCAAAGTCACAAGTAATTAACTTCTAGCTGAATGAGTCATGGTTATCCTTTTAAAAAGACTATTGCAATGAGTTCAGGAAGAATTGAGGGGGATCAGCATATAAAAAAATTCAGAAATACTATTTTTATACATGTTTCATATGCTGTTTCTGAGAAACTTTTACTTTGGCCTTTACGTTTCTGAGACCAAGTAAAACAAACTCCATAACAATTTTGGAAAACATTTCTGTGGTTAGTCAATAATGGTTGTCTTGGCTTTGCAGAGTGGAGCAGAAAACTGTTAACATACCTCAGTCACTTAAAAATACTGTTGTGAAGTTACAGGAAGTTCCAAGTATTTCTCTGTGGTTTAAAGCAATCACAGAAACAGGGACATGGTTTGTCACGTTCCCATACACACATGTTGAAGGGGTTACTCTTAATTCAGTTTGTAATCATGTGGCCAAATCCCAAACCACCCGGAACAAAGACGCATTAACTGAAGTACGACGAATCCTAAGAACCATCAGGAATTTCTATACTACTTTTAGGTGAAGAAAAATTATTCGTAGAACTGTATTTCCAATTCCTGTGAGGAAGTACCTTTGTTTCGGTTTCAATGCCATATAATGTATCACATTAGTCATTGTAATATGGGGCATATGATGCAGCCTGGAAAAACAGCATGAATAAACTAAGTGCATTTCTATCTTTTTATTCTGTTTTCATCATCTAAAAAGGAGGTTTCTGAAGATAGAAGATGAGAGCAGCAGGAGTAAGGGATGAAAGCAGCAGAGAATCAGTATTCCATCTACAATGCCAGCCAGCAAATAGCTTTCTGTATAGTACAGTATCCAAAGAAACAGTTAAGTAACCTTGTTTTGTTTGAGGAAACGAGAGGAGGCAACAAAAATAATCGCTTAGTATCTCTAATAACATACATGTATTTTTGCAATTCCTAATACTATGATAGTGAAAAATCCCTAGATAGGACAAGCTGCTACTTGTTACTTTATATAAGCATCTAAAAGATTAAAGTTATGGAAAGCCAGTAGCAAACAAATACAAGCTGAGGCAACACAAGCCAGTGGCAGCTCCTCAGTACCAGCAGCTTAGGTTCCACATAACAGGCTTATGGTGCTTATGGTGAACTCAACCTCTTCGGTAAGCAAAAGTTTGCCTCAGTAAGAAAAGTACAGCAGAATAGAACATGTGAAGAAGTCTAAATTTGACAGAACTGACTTTTCGTATATCTACCGTAATAACATATATCTGCCCTAAGACTTATAGGACGCCAATCTTTGGTAAATTAGAGGCACAGTGAGCATAGCTGTGATAAAGACCTGGATTTGAGTCATATTTAAAGGAACACAATATTTTCTGCTGTTTTCTTCTAAAACTGTCATAAATTTGACATCCAGATCAACTTCAAAGTACTCCCTACCCCTGATTTAATTTGTAAATAGTGGGGACACAGCACACTTTCACTCCTTAAAGGTATATAGTATGCAGTCCAGTGAAGTTAATGGAAGCTGCCCGGGTTTTTTGTTTTAAAATGACTTCCCACTTGACAGCCTCATTTGTCACCTTCATGTCACTACCTCTGTCAATTTCAGCTAGTTTTATTTTTGTCAGCCACAAGTAGAAATAAAAGAAAAAAAAATGTCCACATATGTTCTTTTCAAAGCTTGATACAGAGACTATTTTTGTAGTTAGTGCACAAATGCTCAAGCCTTAGCTGAATAACTTCTGCTAATCCACCCTATCATGTCAGACTGACAAGCCCTGATTATGCTTACTACATGCTGTAATATGTACAAGTGAGAAAATAGCATTTTTCTGTATATATACATGTGTATCAGTGTCAAGCACTGCTAAGATTGCTTTCATATACTTTTGGACTAGAGAATGATTTTAGAGTCTAATTAAGTGTCAGTAAAGTTAAATGCATATAGAAAGCACCAGTAACACAATATTTTAAAATCAATTGCAGAAATAAGAATGTTTGTGAGTCTACGATTTTTAACCAATGTTTTTAATCAGAAAGCAATATTTGCACATAAAAAATCTAGTGCACAGCTTATCCAATTTTTCCACTGAAAATGAAGAATTTTCCTTAAAATTTTTCAAAACCTCTACAATGTAACTTTAAGCATGTTTCTGTAGCAGCCCTCAAAGTTTCTACAAAAATTAATTTTGTTTGTCATCTAATTTATACAATCTTAAGGAAGTTGGCTTTGGAAATCAAGTCTGATCTTCCCTTGAGTTGTTCAACAGAAAGAAGGAAGTTATTTAAAAGCTAGGTCTGATTAGTAGATTCAAAGTAATCTTGAAGACAAACTGCGTGGCAGTCACTTTGTGAACTTAGTTTTTTTACTTTTTAACAGTTGCAAAATAGACAAGTATTTCTCAACAGCGTTGGTTAAAAAAGGAAACCACACACCATTACTGAATTGCTGCCACTTTTGGAAGTAAACGTACAAAATTTACAATATAGGGATAGAAAAATTCATTTTCATGACTGTTATTTGGAGGTAAGGTCAGTCAAATCATTCTTGACTCAAAAGTCTCCCTGTGCATACAACATAAAACAATTAGTAGATAAAACACATAATACAAGGAAGAAAGGAACAAAGATAAGTTTTGGCCCTTTTCTCCCCCTGTAAGTTCCAAATAATTTCATCATGCTCCTCACTCTGCTCATCTCAGTGATTCATGAGTTTTGTTCAGCACAGTGGGAAACCCTCAATAACAATGTCAACATAGACATCTTGAAACACCCTCAGAGCCAGAACAATCTTAGGACAGCCAAGAAAGGTTTTGAATTCCTTGATACAATTTGCTTTCACCCCAACTTGTAACTCTCGACTAGTATTAACAGGATTCACAAGCAACACATCCAACCAATCTCTCATTTTGAAGAGGTGAGGGGAAAGCCAGCTCCATTTCTGTAATCTGATTCATAATACTCCTACCTCCAGGAAAGGGTCTTCACTGATTAGTTCACAAAAAACATCTTTCTTCAGACCTGAATAAGTCCTGGAAAAATATGATATTTAAAATATGTTAGGACTATATTCCTTTTCTTCAGATCTTAATTTGTATCACTTATATTAATTGTATTACTTATATCTGCATTAATTATAATTAATTAAGTCTGGTAGCCTTTGCAGCTAATGCCATTCTGCTTTGTACATGAGACCAAGGTGTGCAAGGTTTAACTGTTGCAAACTGAGTACTGCCGTGTCTAACCATTTTTCTGATTTCTTAGTTTACATGGGAGAGGACATATAGCAAAACCCTTTCCCTTCTTCATGAAGAATAAGAAAGTTGCTGATGTAATCTTCTACAACTTTTGTATAACAGAGAGGTGATTGACTTTTGAAAGTGGTTTAATTAAGTTGGTAACTTCGACCAAAGTTATATCTTGAAAAAATCCTACTGATCAAGGATTTTTCAAACATCATACTTTTATATTACAATGTTGGACCACCATGTATGTTTATAGGTATTAGAGACATTTGTAAAATAAGATCATACACTTACTTTAATTAAATGTCTGCATAAATAAAGTTATGTATTTAAACACTATCTTATATGGGAAGCCATGATGAAATACTACAGCTTATTAAATCAACAAGGTAAATTCTCCCTACAGATATGGAAGGAATTACTGCAAATATTTCCCAGATTTCCTTTTCCTGAAAAGTTGGTTATCTTGTTAATTCAGGAAGGTATTAACTATCTAATAAATTCAGCATATCCCTAGTTGTAAGCTGTCAGGATGTGACATAACATCCTATAACATGATGCTACATGGTACATAATGCCTTAAGTTAAAAAGAAAAAGAAAGCAAGACATTTCTTTCAGAGAAATCGTGGGTAGCTAATCTGAATTTTTGGGGTAATTGGCTCTAGGAAGAGAGAGAGACCATTATTTCAGATTCCCTAGTGAGTGTTAATTAGTTATATTGCTTCATTGTTTGACAAAGAGAACATTGCTCGTACTGCTAAATCTATAATGATACATAGGCTTTTGCAGCGCAGGTATTTTAAACTACCTTGACTGACTGACAGGTGGGTATTTCTATTCATAGGTGAGTGTGCTTACAGCGTTGAAGTTATGTTGTTTCAGAGGCATAAGAGTTTTCTCACCCTAATCATGAGAGGCTTTATTTTTAAACAGCTGGGAACAAATTGCAGTCTGACCATTAAAATGGAAGTCTTCTATTTGTAAGTAAAAAGGGTACAATGTTTTCCTTTAAGAACATGGCCTCAGCACCTACTCTTAGCCAGCCAGCAGTCAGCAGCTACAGGTAAGTTACAAGCACTTTACTGTCATGTTAGGCATCTAAGTCCAACACTGAGATGCAAGAGTGGCAGTATCACACCTGTCAAACTTTGTTGTCTACTTTTGACAGCCAGATCTTTAGGACTAAAAACATAGGTAAGTAAGCATAGTATCACTGATAGCTGTATTGTTCTCTCGATCTTTGACGTGACTATGCGGTCCAAAAAGAAAGAGAAATACTCTCTCTACTGCCTATATGAATCTCAGATTAAGGTTCTCATTCCAAATAACATTAATTTATGAAATCAAGAAGTTCAATAGAAAGGACAGAAAAAACAAATAGAAAATTATGTGATTGTCTGACATTCTTACACATATGAAATGTTTTCAAATTTTTCTTCTACATCCTCAAAAGTCTTTTCCCTCCTAATAGGATTACTGGTTTCAACAAGACAAGGAAATTGTGTGTCTGACTGGCTATTGGATTTTTCTCCCTCTTTTTAAAATGAGGAATAGATAACCTAGCTCAGGCACTCTCATACCTAGTAAGTATCCCACTTTATCTTCTTCAGTGTATCTCGCTTATTAGCAGGGTGGGTGCTCATTCAGTTCATTAGTTTCTGTGTGAATTTGTATGAAGATCCAACAGATAAACGTGACAAATTAAAGCTGGACAGATAAAAAATTTCTTGCTGCTAGTTTTGTGCTCTGCTTTTCTTAATCTACTGACCTAAAACTTGCAACGCCCTTAGAACTAGTTAATTAACTGATCAGACTTCCCTACCCGGGAAATGTATCTGGAGGGCAGAGTAATGGCCAAGAATGGGAACTTCACTCAGGACATTGCATGTCTGGCAGAACAACTGGATGCCTATCTCTTCCCACAAACTGTATGAACAATCCTGATAACACATTGTTCAGGAGATTAACCACTGTAGTAGTATCTGAATTCCAAGACGGAACTCTAGTTTTGTCAAGAACAACCTCATCATCATTTTTAAATATTACAATGTTCCCTTCACAGTCCAGATCCAAGTTGCATTTAGTAGATACCGTCATCTGAAAAAAATATAGACTTCTACAAACTATAGGATATTCAAACTTTTATAAGATACAAATGTTAACCAAGTACCCCACTAATGTAAATACAAAGGGCTACAGTTACTGTGCTGCTGTAACTTTGCTGACTTCATTGAACAGCGGTTCAGTGACTAGCACATTAGACAGCTCTCAGAAAGTCTTTCTTTGTAAAAAGAACTTCTGACTTTTCTCATATACCTCACAATTATAATGGAGATTTGTCTTCATAAAATATCACAAGGCCTATGGTACTTTGGAATTGTTAACAATGAACCTGACTACCATTACTCAGCATGAAAATGTATGTGTCTCATAACAATAACAGTCTGTCAATGTCTACAAAAGGAGCACCTTTATCAGAGATGATTATGCCATATATGACATTGAAGGGTACAAAAGCTCCACCCATGGCGTAAGGACATAAAACAGTGAAAAAAGTTACTACTCATTTATTATGGCATTTTAAAAATTTATTAGGTATGGTAATTGATATGATATGGTAATAGTCATTCGTATCCAATCTTGTCTACTTAAACTTCAAAATTTGTTATAAGAACTTTAAATAGCAATACTCCAGATGTCCTGTGACTGAAATTTTTAGGTTTTATGATGAGAGATATGGTCTCACAGTGTTTAAGATCCATATATTATTCCCCTCTTGAGGCATGTGAGAAGTCTCTGTCATCAATACAGGCACACATAAAAATTGAGAAAAGATCTCTAAAATGGTCTTTTTAAACCACTCCAATGATACCTTATTTTGCAACATGTGGCATTTAACATTTTTGAGACACCACACAGACATTAACTAATGAATCCTGACAACATCCCTGTGAGGTGTCTATAATCATCACCATTTACAGGTAGTACAGCTGACACAGAAGGTCAATATTGTACATGAGCTACAGTAGGGATACATTTAAGCAGATTAGTTAAGTGTCATAAATAATTTTAAACAAGTCCTTTCTGAATGTTTGTAGCAAAGGTGGAACTGGAACCTGATTTTTTTTCTCATCAGTCGTCAGTTGCAGTACACCAATGTGGTACCTAAAAACTTTAAGCAATTCTAGGCCACACCTTCAGCTGCCATCAGCAGTTGCAACTTTTCTGAATCCAGCACAATTGTACTGAAATTAGGCCAAAGGCTGTCAGAACAGTTTTTCACAAAAACTTTTTATGCCCAATTAAAAAGAAATTAAGTGGGGTTTTTTTTGCATCGCCTGGTCTCTTCTCTTACATGTTTACCTTTTACTGAATTACACACATAAGGTATACTTTTCTTATAGCTGCAGCCATATTAATATTGAACTATAAAAAACCACATGTTGGTAATGACCCCATTTTGTGTCTTGGCTCATGGAAAAGAATGTGGAAATACCTTGTTCTGTGCTATTTTTCCTCTGACAGTACTGATACAATGCCGCAGGCACACTGAAATAATAGCATAAGGTTAACTGACAATTGCATGTGTATTTACACCGATAGCCTGATATTATCATATTGTTAAAGAAAAAAATATGGAGCTAGAATATGCAACTAAATAAATTTCTAGACATGGAAAGCAACTGAAGCTAGAAGAGACATTATGCTCATACTGTTCACATAGTTCACACAGCTCACACATTCTGTATACATGCCATTTCAGAAATCTCTGAGAATCCTAGAGGAGAAGCAGACACAAAGAAAGATTTAAAATGCTGTAGAGCATTAGCTCAGCAGTATTTACATACCCATTGCTCCCATAGAAGTTAATAGAAGTTTTAAGATTTACATTAATGCACTCTCAGGCCACACAAATTACGCAATGAAGGATTCATCTGTAAGTGGACTGGTTTTGACAAATATGATTATCTACAGTTTTCTTAAAACATACTGCAATTTTTTTTTGCAGCAAATAAGGAAGACTCTGCAGGCCTTAAGCTGCAAGGCCTCAAGAAATTGCGTTCACAGGACAATTGAGAATTAGTGTCATTTTATAACACAGACGTATGATTTTTATGTAGTATGGCCCACAAAATGTAATAATGAAACATCCTAACTGAAACTATCCTGAGAGCTTCTTAAAAGGTCCCATCCTTGCATCCTTCTCTAAGAGAAAACTGTTGCATTCAATGCAGATAGCCTGAATAAACAGACTCTCTATGCCTCTCACTGTGCCTTGCAAATCAATTCCTCCCTGCCTGTATCGTCTCTGCTACTATTATGTCTCTTCCTACCCATACAAGTTTCTATTAAGCTGTACAATTTACCATAAAAGAACTGCTCCATAGCTTAATATTTTTCGTACCTTCAAAGTTAAACAAGGTCTCTTCACTGTGCTTAGAAAAAATGTCTTTTTGTTTTGTATAAGGCTTTTTCTAGCAGTACTCTGGGTTATGAAGCAATAGTTATGTCTCTGAAAGCCCAGAATTCACTGTTTTTTTCTAAGTACACTACTTCCCTTTGACTTTTCTGTCCTGACATACAAAATGAGTCTTCCATTTTATGGGTAGATTAACTATTGAGAGATTTTCCTTTTCCTTTAGCTTAGGTGGACATCAACATGTTTTACTTATGTAATTTTAATTCTGTATGAAGTTTAATTTATCATTTTCTCTACTGCACAACCCAAACTAAGTGTCCTAGAGCATATGTTTTATAGCTAGAGATGATTACCTGGAAGTTTAGGTGGTATCATAGTGTTGATCACTGGGGAATTTAAGGTTGATTTCTTGGAAAGTACACTACACCTAACCTTTTCGCCATTTTTTTTTCACTGCCTGACTTTAAATATATTTTTTTACTCAATCAATAATTTCTTAGCTGACAAAAACAATTTTCTAAAAGCTGTGGTAGCATGTAGAATTTGTTATACAGCAGTAATTCAACTTGTCATGTTGTCCAATAGAAATATTACCAGAAGGCAATCCACCCGTTTCAGTCACTGTCACCAGTGTTTAAACAACAACATGGCATTTGAGAAACAGGGATTTGCTATAAAATCTACATCAGCTAGTGATGGCAACTTTCCATATCATGTCACCTTAGGTGGTGGACTCAGTCAATACCTTTTAAATTGTTTCTTACTCAGAGTAAAGGGAATTTTGCAATGCAGAGGGCTGAAACCACTTTTAGACCACTGAGCTGGCATGTTGAATGTGGTACAGTATTGCTACTAGAAAATCTATCAGAACAAAATTCTTACCAATTATTAGAGCCCTTAAGAAATTATTAGAGTGGAGCTCTCACCAGATAGGCACGTCAGTTCCCACTGAGACAGCTTTTCAAGGAGAGAGAAAATAATACAGAACACAAGAAGCTCAGATCGTCTCATTACCTTCCTCTCTCTCAACCTATGGAGCCATCCCCATTGTCCCAGCACCTGAGAACAAAGGGCAGGAGAAGAAATTACAAAGCAGGGCTACAGCAGCCCTATGTGTCATACCTTGGGAGGTGTCCAATGCTGCTGAAATAAGCAGCCAGGGGCTGGCACAGCTTCTCTGCCACCACTGAGGTGCCATTGCCTATACCCCTATGAGCAATGGTTTGATCTGTGCCATGAGTCACGCTAGTTCATCCTCAGCTAAGATGCTGGATGTGTATTCCTAGTTATGCTCTTCCAAATCTTCTTTGGAGAGCTCATGTCCAAACAAGAAAATAGTTTTCTAACACAAATGTGACATTAACACAGACATTAACACAACGATATTAACATTGTAAACAATGACAAACATAGCAAACCCCGGAATTTTAAAAAGTGGCTTGGAAAGATTTGTTGCTTTTGTCCCTACAACAGCAGGTGTTCCTCTGCTTCACATGACAACAGCCTCCCAGTCCCCAAAAGCACAGCTTCTTAACATTTACATGCTCATTTTGGTCTTGTGATATCTGGCACTGATGAAAGAAGTTGTGTAACGGTGATGTGATCCTCAAAATAGCACCTTAGTAGCTAAGAGCGAGGGTACAGATTTTACTAATTCCTGCTATATTTAGGATTGTGCTCCCTTTTTGTTTCCTGAATAAGCTTCTATTAAGTTAAATGTCATATGCTTAATTCCAGCATGCCAAGGCCTAACAGTACTGAAAAAACTATCCCAACAGCAAGGTCATTTAATTCATAAATCATCACAACTGATGTCAAATTTTCACAGGAACTCTAAATATAAGGATGGAACAGGGAGACATAAGACTAAGATATAAGAGAATTGAAACTCTCTGTTTGCCTGGAAATGCAGTTTATTATGCTCAAATATGTAGTACAGAATCTCCAAGCAAAAATTAAGTTTCTGAGAGTTTTCAAGTAACTCATTTAAGTATTAAATCTAGTGAAAATTAATTACTTCATTGTTTGCTCAGTGAGTTGTGGCTTTTCCTTGGTTGTTCTCTTTGGGAGGTGGCTGTTGTCACATTTTTCATAAAGCCTAATTGTATTTGCAGAGATTAGAAAATAACTAAAATATAGAGTAGCCCTGAGTATTATAATACCAGTTGTGTTAATGACTCATGGTAGTCTAAATATATGAGTAATGAAGCAACATACTATTATTTTCCATGGTGTGCATTGCCTTACAAACTATTAAAACTGTGCCACTAGTCTTTTGTAAGCAGTGCTGCAACCAAAAAAGTCAGGCAACTTCAAAATGAAATCTTGTTTTCTCACCATAAAGGTTGCTCTATGCTCTAAAATATATTCAACTTTTTTTTTTAAGAAATAAGAACTCAAATATTTTTTCCAACTTCTTTTTTTTCCATAGAAGGGTTATTATTCTTTTAAATTTTAAGATTTTTAGAATGTTATAAAATCACACTAATTTGTGAATAGTGGTAGTCATCTTAAATCTGCATTTCCAAGGATTTAAATATGCTACTGAAAAATTTAGCCCAGTTCTACGTGTATCTTCTTGATTTCCCAGTTGTGGCAAAGATTCAGGCAGGGTCTGCTGTGGCAGGTGGGGTGGCATTCTGGTGCTGGCTCCCCTGGCTGGCACTGCTGGCTCCTGTGCAGAGGAGCAGCATGCCCGCTCTCCTGAGTCGCTGCCGACTACAGAATAGACAATGAGGAGAGAGAGAAACATTGCTGTCAAACTTAAAATAATAGTATGCTCTGTTAGGATGGCTGTACCTCCTGCATAGTTTGGAGATCTTGAGTGGACTTGAGGGGAGGGAGCTCATGGGTGCCCCTTGGAGACAGGCAGACTCAATTCCCTACCAGATGACCAGCTGCCCCAGGCAGCCCTTTGTGGGCAGCCCTTAAATTCACCTTCTCTAGCTTTCAGCAGCAGTTCACACCTGTTCTTTTTTTATTTCTTAGATAGGAAATTACAATCATCTTATATTTTCCAACAAGTAAACAGGGTTCAATGCATTATGATTACGTACAACACCTGTCACATTTTACCTGTTTATTAAGAAGGTCTATCAGCATTAACCTGAGGCAATTCTCTACTGTCTAGATCTCCCAGATTACAAGTGGTTTTAATTAATTCTCTAAATATCTGAGTTGATCTCTTTTTGGTACTACCCATATAATTTTTCTCTATTTTATCTTTTCATACTTCTGAGCTGGATGCAATTTTTTCTTGCTATACATCAGCAGTCACACTTATTTTTGTCTCTGTCTCCTTCTTGACCATAAGAAGTAATTTACAACTCATAAATAAAATTATTATCGCAACATCTATTGCATGTGAATGTGCCATACAGAATTTGATTAGTAAAGTTCTTAAGACTCCTCTTATAGTATAGATTTCTTTTAGAGGAAGGAATACAGAGAGTTATGTGCAACTGAAGGTACAATATCATTAAGCATTTTTCACAGAGGGAGCCTTTTGTATGCATATATACCTTAGCATATACCTCCAAAGCACTCTATCTTATATACTTAGCTATGCCTCCAAAGCTCTCTATCCTAGCTCCTTGTTCAACACTTCTCAGCTACAGTTTCTCTTCAGCAAATTCCTCAGGAACTTGAAAGCTCCACTTCTTTTTCCAACTGGTGTAGTTGGATCACTTATATTTGCTTTACATTCTAGACTGGCTCCATAAATGCATAAAACTGAGTAGTAATCATACCTTTTCAGTATTAGTCAAGTTCAGCACATCAGCAAAGGCAGGTGAAAATTTTTGGGTTTTAACATATGAATAAAATTTTTCTTGAACAGAAACTATTTTAAATAAAATAAAGATGCTCTAATATTTAAGATATTAAAATATTGGAAATATTTCCCCCATTAACTTTAAATTTAAAGAATGTGCTTTCCTCCCCCTTCACAGTCTCTACTCGTGTGCCCAAACTCACCATTCACTCTAGATTAATTTGCTCTACTGATAGCTCTTTGAGACCACAATGCAAAACACAGAATTGCCAGTATATATTTAGAACAATACAGCAGCAACCAAAAGCTGCTGAAGAGCTTCAAAACTAATGAGACATAATTCATAAGGAAAGGTAATTTCTTTCACCAGACTCATTGAACATAGCCATAGAAATGAACCTTCAGCTGCACAAGCCATCCTTCAGATTCTTCTCGGTCTTAGAGCTTTCTTTTTAACAACAATGTTTATTAAATATTTTTCTTTTCACTGTAATCTTTACTCTCTTTTTATAACATCATGGCTACACCAATACTACTGATTCTAGCTAAGGTAATTGAAATTTCTATGGTGGAAATGTAATACTTGGAAACTGCATTCCTAATTTTTCAGATACTGCATGCACATCGTTATTGTTTCAATCTTTGGAATGTTGCTCTTTGCTACACACGAAGAATCTGATACTTGATAACTTGGTATTGGGGAAGAATTCTTAATTGGAAAACATATTAGACTCAATTTTACAACAGTATTAATGGTGCTCAGAACATCAAGCTTGTTTTGTTGAGAGTACACACTTCTGATTCCATCAGCATTGTGGCTTACTGTCTCCTACTTTGCTGAGATACAGCACTTGAGAAAACTGTTATATACTAAAAAAGCAGCATATATTTACTTGTCCCCCTAGGCGCCAGCAATTTCCATGGCAGCTCTGACAGCACAGCATCATACCTGCTGGGATGAGGTGGAATGTTGTCATACAGCTGAAAGAGAGCTGGCAACGAGTAACAGCTGGGTAGACCAAAGAAATGTATTTTAAAATTAAATTGAGAAAACTTGCCAACTGGTATGTTTTGCAAACAAACTTTATGATAGTCTCTCACAAATCTACAGGCCAGTTATTTGTCAGATAGCATAGACTCAAGAGATCCTGTGAACAACTCTACTCCTGTTAAATGTGCTTTTTTGTTAAAAGAGAGATGACTGCCAGATATAGCATGTGATTCTTACCTCTCAAATAAACCATGAATGAGGTTTTAATCAGGGCTTTTGATCTATGCCACTACGAAGGAAGGGCAACTGCAATTTTTTTCATTCTCCAGTTCAGTTTCTGAGTCTGGTCTTGAGCAAACTACAACAACATGTCAACTGAACTAATTTCTTATTGTTATTTTTTGAAGTTCAAAAATTATTCATTTTCTCAGGACTAGAACTGAAATAATAATAACCTGACAGAATTCAGCAGACCTAGGGCATCCATCTCAATGTGTGAAACCTCTCTTAATTTATAAAAAGGATATTTGCACACTTATTCATAAACATTCAGATTTATGTTCTGAAAAATACTTGTACAAACCTGTAAAATGACAGCATACACTGACATAAATGAAGTCCTCAACTGTCAGCTATATACTCACACTTTTACCCACAGGTTCAAGGGAGTAGTTATTTATTAACTCCATGGCATTTTGAATAGAATCTTCTTCCTTTTCTCACTATATTATAGCAAAATTAAGTACTGAAGATTAGACCCCATCTTCAGCCCTCATTTTTGATCCATTCTGTTCCATCTGTACTCTCTCCTCTTAAACCTTCATGCTACTGCCCTAGGCTTGGAGTCATTTCATGACTATTAGCAAGGAGTTTTAAAAAAAGTGATCCTTATGACAATCCCCATTTTTTTCTATTAAATGTCAGGTGGATTTCTAATTAAAATTAACTCTTTCTCAGAGAAGACATTGCTACTTATCATAGTCATTCCTGTTGACAGAGGAAGAACAGTTCTGTAATATGATTAATATTTAGACAAATCTGGATTAATGAGTAGTCTTTAAAGTCTGATTGCGAGGCAAAGCAAACAACATATTTGTCTTACATATATCTGGAAATCCTACCAAAGTATAAGCAAATCCCTTGAAGCAGAATTCACCAAACTGAGTTGAAATTGTAACATGTTTTGCATACTATGGAATTAAAAAAATGAAATTAATATACAAATTCTTTTTGTATATATTTGCTAAATTAAGTTTGTTTCTTTAAACTTTGAAGAATTGATTTTTATTTTTCTTTCTCCTTTTCCCCCCTCATGCATAGTAATAATAGTTGGGTAGTCACAGAGATAATTTTTGTGATACAGTATGGTCCAGAATGTGAGATGTTGGTTCAACAAAGTGTTCCTTATGTATGTGCCTCTCAGTGACATAATGTTTGTTAACAAGAAATTTACTTGGTTTTATACATGAGCTTCCAGTGGTAGCTGGAACAATTCCTTCATCTAACTCGAGCTATTTCTGACTCACTTTATTCTCTCAGTTAATTTTAATTTTTCTCAAATATATTGCAGTCAATACCCTTGGCAACAGCTGATGCTTTAGAGTAGCAAGATTCAAGTACACCAAGTTTTGAAATGGGTATTTTTCTCAACTTCAACTGTCTTTGCCAGTGGTTAGCTGGTCCCAGTTCATGAAGAAGTATCATTGCCTAGAGCATAAAAAGTAAATGTGAGATTTTATTTTTTTTTTGTATTCTTCTGTGTAATACATGAACACAATAGAGGATAACTTGGTGCTGGGTCATGGGTTGGACTCGATCTCAAAGGTCTCTTCCAACCTTTGATACTGTGATAATGTGACACTGTGTAATGAAGTCATGTTCCTAATAAATTGCTTCATGAGCAAAGAACATAAGCTGAGCAGACAGCACTTGAAGACTGCTTATATAATTTTTATTATCTGAAGCAACCAGGACAAATATTTGCAGTTGCACAAAAATGGCAGCAGATAAGCTTCTGACTAAGGAGGTATTTTCATTAAATGGTAGTGTACAGTCTGCATGATATTAATTGTTTTAATTTTTTTTTAATTGTTCTCTTCCTTCTAACAGGAATATTATAGTTTTTAAATCTGAATGTGGATAAAACTTAGAAGGTTGAATAAGTTGCTATGTGCAAAGAGGTGCAGCACTATACCTAGGGAAACAGAAATAAAGTTGTGGTAAAAATACTTCTATGTTCTCTGGGGGTTTTTTGGTGGCTTTGAGGCTGAATTGCTTTACTATTAAGAGCTCGTCACCAGCTGCCTGAAGAGGTAACACTGCAAAATCCTTCAGGAAATCTTCACGCCTGCCCAGCTAGTTACACACCCTTTTTGTTGGGTTCTGGCTGTGGCATGCCTCCCATGCGGAAGGTCCTGAGAAGCTACCTTGCAGGCATTTCCTTGAATGATTTCAGCAAAAATAAGAATAAGAGGTGTTTATACTCCCTTTCTGCCTTTTTGCCCTGTACATGTGAAAGGATTTCATGACAGCAAAATTTTAGAAGAGCATAAGCTTAACTCATGTACCAGAAGAACATACCACTTCAATATTATCACTTATTATGTTAAAATATTTAACAACACAGGACAATAAAAATCCATCAAATAAAAATGTTTCCAATTCACTGAACTCGCTAACATGTCGGGGAAAAAAAAGAGTTGCAAAATGTACCTTCAAAAGTCTTTTATAATTTTTAAAGGGTATTTCTTTTAAGTCTATAATGTTTGATGAATTTCAGATGCTGCTTCAGTTTAATTGCATCAACAGAAAGATACTTAAGTGAAGTTGTAGGAAGAGAGGAATTTGCATTGTCTATAATTTTTTAAGCTGCCATGCTCTTGGTATGTCAATCAATAGGACAAGATGTTTGGTTATGTGAAGTTTATCATATTTAGTACTGTCACACCATATCCTCAGCAGGGTAATGTATTATAGGTGAATTCAGTCATATGGCTAAGAAAATTAATAGAAACCTATTTCTTCATAATTTTATATGAAGAAATAAATTATATGAAGAAATATATGAAGAAATTAATTATGTTATAGTGTGGGGGTTTAGGAGGGGAGGGGGGGTGCTGGGTCCACTGGAGGGAGTGTGTTGGGGGTTCTTATGAGGGAGGGGGAGGGGAAGGGATCCCCGTTTTTGGTATAAACCCTGTTTTTTCAGTTTCTCTTTCCCTTAATAACCTTCCCTCGCTCCCCCCCCCCCACTCACCACTGGTTTTCCCCGGGACACGGCGCGGTGGGTTTAATTCCAGCACGGCCCCGGTGTGGTGTGCGGGGCCAGGAGCCCGCGATGTGTGGGGCTGTGCCAGGGCTGGTGCCCGATGAGTGCGGGGCCAGCTCTGGGAGCCCGCGGTGCCGGTGTGGGATTTGCAGGGTGCAGGGCGGAGGCGGCGGGCTGCGGCCACTAGGTCGCAGCTCCGCGGTGGGACATGGTGCTGCGCAGAGTGTTTGCCAGTTTATTCCGGGCCCTCGCAGCGGCTGCTCTTGTGCGCACGCCTTCCCCTCCCATGGCGCCGGCCGCCGTGCTGCCATGAGGAAGCCTGGTGGGGGGCCCCGCGGTGTCAGCGGCCCCGNATGTGTGGGGCTGTGCCAGGGCTGGTGCCCGATGAGTGCGGGGCCAGCTCTGGGAGCCCGCGGTGCCGGTGTGGGATTTGCAGGGTGCAGGGCGGAGGCGGCGGGCTGCGGCCACTAGGTCGCAGCTCCGCGGTGGGACATGGTGCTGCGCAGAGTGTTTGCCAGTTTATTCCGGGCCCTCGCAGCGGCTGCTCTTGTGCGCACGCCTTCCCCTCCCATGGCGCCGGCCGCCGTGCTGCCATGAGGAAGCCTGGTGGGGGGCCCCGCGGTGTCAGCGGCCCCGGGAATGGCCCCTGCAAGGCGGGATGGGCGCGGTGGCTGCCCAGGCAGTTCCTGCAGCCCTCGAGGACCCCTTTTCGAGGGTCCCCATGGTCGGCAGGTGCCTTGGAGAGGCGGCAGCCNTCCTGCGAAGCTGGAGAGCAGCAGCACGGCTCCCCTCCTCCTACTCCCAGGCCTCGTGGCTTGACTCAGCCCACCCCCATCGGCACCGGAGCCAAGCCAGCACAACTGCAGGTTGAAAACTTCTCCAAATAACACCCCGGGTTGGGGGGAGGACCTTTCACTGTGTTGTGTTTTTCAGAGACTTCAAGGGCTGGGAGTTGGCTACCACCAGAGCGAGGGAGAGAGAAGAAGGAAGTGGCTCTCCCTTCCCACTGCTTTTCCTGGGCCAGCCTGCCTGGCCTTTGAAAGCAGTTCCCTTATTTCTTTTTTTTTCTTTTTTCCCTTTCGCCTGTTTTTTGTCAGGTTTAATTCTGTGTTAAGTCTGGAGTTCCCTTAAACTGTTTTCTTTGGTTGAATTCCAGACGAATAAACTGTTTCCCTGTTGTTCAAAATTCTGTTCAGTCTTCTCGTCACTGTCGAGCTAGCCCTTAATTAAAACAGTGGTGCCAAACCACCACATATAGTTAACAGCATAATAATTAGAATAATAGTATATTGTACCCCTTATATTTTCCCGTAATTATGTAATTTTTTCACAGAAAACAAATAACTTTTTTCAATTGTTATGAGTTACTGCCAATAAACAAAGATAAAATATGAATCTTTCTAGTATTAGCAGATACACCTTTTTATCCTGATCAAAAACTTTTCAAAAGCTATGATAGCAATACTACTCAGACAATACCATGGATCCTTTACAGGCTAATACAGGTGGAATAGTAGCCAAACAAGGATACAGGTATACCATTCTTTTAAATTCCATTTCTGATACATCTTGGTAGGTGACACTATTTTAGACTGAAATGTCTAGAAGTTAGGAGTGTACATCAAGGGAATAATAGAACATGCTTGCATGTGTCTTGTACTGTTTCCTAAATTAACAGTCATTATAGGAGTCTTGTTATTTCAACTGACATAAGCTGTTAGCTCAAGAACCAAACAGGATAATACATTATTCTAAATTAGTAGGTTGCGGGGGAAGGAGAGAGGACCAGTTGTTCCTCACTCCCTCAGCACAGTAGATTTCACATTATAACTAGTGCCCATAATGTAACAGCTACGAATGCAAAGCTGGGGACATACCACCCATAAAACTTGTCTCTAAAGACATCTGAATACAATGCATGTAGTCAGAAGGAACTGACTTGATTAAATGGGCAATAAAGGAAAGCAACATCTCTGAGAAGGCTTCAGCTTGTTAGAAAATGGGGTAACAAGGAACCCTTGTTAACTGGTAGCCAAACTTTCTTCTTCTTGGATAGGTAACAGGATGAAAGGCAGTCACAATTCTGAGACATTTTTTATTATATTTTCTGACTCACTCAAATTCTGCTGCTTACCAAGTCGACACTTTTTTATTGGTACTGCAGCCTCCTTGCCACTGATACTATCTACATGCATTGAATCATTCTCAGCAGCTTCCATATTTAGCTGTTTGCCTTTTTCCTCATGTCCTTTTCCCTATGATACAATCTCCATCATCAAGGAAGGCATACCCCCTCAGTATTTTTCTAATCTAATTTGCCTCAAAGTCGCAGATACGAAAAACAACAACAAATTAGTTGAAAGCAAGGATGTGCAACTTTAAGCAAAATATAAATAAAACTGTTGAGTAGTTTTATGCCATGTTCATATAGAGTCAAAGCATCATAAGGAGTTCCTGATTTCCTGCAAAAAACATTCTGAAGATCTCTGTCTTGCTTAATATAGAGCCAGTAGCTCAGCACATCTGGGTAACTGGAATAATATCCAAGGTTATGTTAGATATTGAATTCCTACGTGAAACAGCCACTTTTCTCAGTGAAACTGCAGTTTCTAGATCTATTTTAGCCTTACAAGTTCTCATGTACTGTTTTATTCATCAACCTGACTTTCCTAACCACATGGGAAAGAATAAGCATTTGAGAGGCACAGTGTTAGAACATATAAGTTTGGAGGTTAGACATTGCAGAGTTCTTTCAGCAACTTCCCTGAATTGATATTGAGGCAAAAGGACCAAAAAGAGCCTGAAAGGAGGAAAAACTACTGTAAATTCTGCAGCTTATTATCTGTAACTTTCTCATCTGTTGCCAAGTGGCGAGTAACAATGAAGTAACTGGGTCAGAAACATTTACTTACCATGCTGATTTGAAAGCACAAGTTTCTCTGAGGTCTCCAGCCTAGTGCATCTAAAAGTGGTAGACTTTGTCATGTGCCCTTGAAGTCATCAGCTCATCAGTATATTGAAGAGTACAGTGATGTCAAAGCACAGGCCTCTCTGGAGAACTGACTCAGGCCTTCTGTCTTGCTGGACTGATGTCAAAACTTCTGTAGGATCAAGCTGGATGAAAGCCAAGGAATAGGCTCTTGTAGAATTACTGGCACATCCCCTTGAATTTTCTGGGTCTATGTCAAGATAATGACAAGGCCATTCTGTTTCCTTTAGCTTCTGTGAAGGAGAGTACGTAGCAGGATATCCTTTTTTAATGCAGAAATTTAAATATTGCAAGCAAAAAATTCTTATTCTTTTTCTCCTCTCCAGGGGATCTTACACATGGTAGAAATGGAACAGGTACTAGACTTTCAGTATTGACCTAGGTAATTCTCCTTATATCCAGGACTGATCTGTTACTTCTATTAGCATGGAAGAAGATCCTCACATCAATGTATTTGACACCTTCCCTAATTCCTCCTTCTACCTGATGAATGTCTCATTTTCACTGCTTGAAATTAAATGGTAAGAAATAACTACAGTTGCACTTGTGAATAAGAAAACAGTGCCCCTCCCAAGGTGTCAAAATAAGATGGAGACAATTATTCTTCACAGAATTATAAATGAGAAATCTATGCCTAACATGTGCCCTATGAATTTTTTTTTCATGTAAATTCCTTTCCATGTCCTGTGAAATCTGTAGCCTAAAACTGAGGAAACACAGTGCTCATATCACAACATTGTATAGAAAGAGAAGACTTATAACCATTTTACATAACAAGAATATTTTAAGTTCTTCTGATCTTTCAAGATGAATGTTATTTTACAGTATGAAAGACTCAGAATATAGAGAATGACAAATACTTACATTGCAAAAAATCATTTGAAGTGATGCAACAATGCCAGTTTCCTGACTGCAATAATTCCATCATTAAATAAAATTGAGGAATAAAAGAATAATAATCCATTTCAAAAGGGTACTTAAAGAAGCTGAAAAATCCCACGAAGGTGTACTTGAATCAAAAGACTGGCTACTGTTGCAGCTAAGGCTAATATTTTGGAAGTTACAAAATATGACCTGAGATTCTGTGTGCTATTGTTTGAAGTGACAATACTGAGTGACAAAAAACTTACTCAAAGTTAGTAAATTTATGAATGTATCTATATCAAAACTTTTTTTTAAGCATTAAAGCGCCTATGATGAAGAATTTAGAAGCTTCATAGTTTTAAAGATACACTAAGTCACTTCTGAAATTAGAACTTAGGTTACTAAGTGTTTTTGAAAATTTTTCCTTTGCTATGTCTTATAGACTATGCAGATTATTGGCAAAACACCATATATTTTTAAGTACTCTTTGGTATCATTGCTCTATATCAGTTGAAAGGAATTAAATTTTATAATCTCAATGAATTTATTGTAGTTTATTATTTTATAGCTAAATAGGATGCTTTATTTATATTTTTTGAAATAAAATTTAAAAGGTTAACAGCTTAACTATATTTAGAAAATACAGCAAAGAAAAATACAGCACAGCTAGCCTCTAGAGCTGACACTTCATCAGCATGACATATCACTATTAATTTGAATGTGAAACTTTCATGAAATAAATAATTTTTTTTTAGTGTGTTCATGTTTTATCCATCAACTGTTTTAAACACCCATCACTAAGCACAGCATTTAATAGCTCTTCCTGTGCTTATTGGTGCCATCTCCAGTAAGTTTAGCTTTTTTAAGAATAAAATAGGAAAGAATCAATCTCATTTTTGACTCTGCAGCTCTGTAGGCAACCTTATTATATTTGAAAATGCTACTTTTATGAGTGGTAAACCATATTTCCTAATAATAGCTATAGCTAGAAGCATAATTTAGTGTATTTTTACAGGCTTAGTACTTTTTGTTCCATTGTAAACCATATTTCCTGATAATTACTATAGATAGACAAATAATTTAGTATATTTTTATAGGGTAGTACATTTTTATAGTATAGTAAACCATATTTCCTTATAATTACCAGAGAGAGAAAAATAATTTATATTTTTATAGGTTAGTACATTTTTATTACTGTACATTTTCTGCAGATTAAGTACTTTGTATTTTTTTCTTTTTAAAGCAGTCACATTTCCTCAGTAACCACGTTTTATTATTTATATAATTTACAGATGATAACTTCTTAAACTTGTTTTCCCTATTTTGCATTTCGAAGTTTCTATATAAATGTATGTGCTTCTAATTCTGAAGAAAGAACAAAGCATCTGTGAGACACTGTAGAAGTTAATGACATTGTTAAAATGATGACAGATTGCTTTAATGGTAGATATGCACTTAATTGGAGGAAGTATAACAAAATGTGCTATTTCATACTACTAAAAAGAGCCAGTCAGGAGCTATCACCCATTTACTGTCTTGCCTTTATCCAGATCACAATGCATGTACAGTATGTGATAACTGATAGACATTGCTAGGCATGTATTCATGTACTGTACATTCATTCCGACAACCCATTAAATAGTGTTTGTTAACCTTTAATTCAGATGTCTGCAGAAAGATAATACAATGTAAAACACGAGTCAATGGTGGGTTGTAAAGCTGTTTCTGCTACAGTTTTTATTAGCCTGTTATTCAGTGTAGAATGCAGCTACACCCTGAAGCAAGTCTTATATAAAAATACAGTGTCAATATATTATGGTACAAACTCAACTTATAAAATCAGTGACAAGTATTATGTCTGCTGCTATCACCTACTAAATATAGGTACTGTTTTTAACGGATGCAATGATGCTGGACTCAACATCATTGCGCTATTAAGCTTAACCCCTTAGGCATGAAGCACAGTTACAAGGCTCCTGGACAAAGAATGCTCATTGTAGGGTGCTGCGTCAATCAAGTCGGTGTGTCTGACCACAGAATACGTAAGTTAAATCAGTTTTCAAAGAATGTTGAAACAAAAGGGAGTTCTAATGTACATCATGCTGTCATTTTCCATAGAATTACACTTAATCTTAGAAAAAGGGGACCATCTATCTCATTATCCAGGTGTTTGTATTTTAATTACCAATTTGAGTGACCGCATGGATGTCAAGGAGGATTTGATTATTCTGGAGAATATGGTTAGAATTCAAGAGATCTTGATAAATTCCAAGTAAGATCTGAAAGCAATAGGATATAACTAAGTACAAATAACTACAAAGAACTAAGGGCAAGTCTTCTGCCTACCCCCACTTTGTTGGAAAAATAAAAATGGGAAGAAAACTAGAACCATAATGAACTTCATCCGAAATAAAAAAAATAAATAATGCTATTGGGAAAAACCACATTGAACCAAAATCACGCAAAACCAACCTATCAAAACCCCCACATTGTCTCCTCTCACGTGCCAGTAAGATTGTTACATTTAAGACCAGAAGTAATTATTACTCTCAGCTAAACACCAGAGACTTTACAAGTGGAATTCTATGACCAATTTTGAATAGCACAGGGATAAAGCTATGGAATAAATTTTAAAATGGGGTAGAAATTCTGGAGAAGAGCAAATAAATTTTGAGAATTCTCTGTGGGATATAGACCTATAGAAATTGCGTGAAGAAAAAAAATGAGCTAATCAGTAACACCAGAGTTTTAGAGCAAATATGCAAGGAAAACTCTTTTGGCATAAAAGATAATTTAATTAGAATAGGTGAACTCTAGTTCACGTAGATATTGCTAAAAGTCTTTGTCAACCCAACATTTCTATGATTCTGAGAAAATATCTCTAAATTGTTTCCATCTCAGAACGGTTAAACAAAAACAATTGGAAAGCAAAATGAATCAAAGCTCTTAAAAATAATTTTGTCCGTTTATCTTCTATTAAATGACAGTTTTCTGCATGTAAAACAATGAAATAACTATTAGCACTTAAAAGGATTTCATTTAGAATAGGCAAATACCTGCAGAATATAGTGCTACTGCATATTACTCTAACCTTTTTGTTTTGTCATTTCTTGTATACACAATATTTGTATTGGTTGAAGAAAGTGTGCACTTCTCACAATGATGTAACTATTGGCAGTGCATTCATAGATGTCACAGCTGCTGACTTCTCTGCTGTTTCAATTTCATTTTCATATTTAGTTGAAGGTATGGGTTTTGCTATACACTCTGTTTTGACTGGTGTGGAAAGTCTGTATCATTATCACAAGCTATGAGAACTGATGGATGAAATAATTCATTATGAATATGATATAATGGAATAGGCACCATAATTTAATCATCAGAAGAGGGGCTCTGAGGAATTCACACAAGGATATAGAAATCATTCCTATGATAAATAGCATGCAATAAGCTGTTTAGAAAACTGTAATGCAAGCGAAGAAGCTACGCACGTGAAATCCTTACATGGAAAGCAACGGCCTCCTATGAACCAAAGAGGTAGTCTAATAAGGAGGAAGGGAAACAACAATGCCCATGGATCCATCACTATTTTTAAAATGATCCTGCCTGATAGTCACATTATTTAGGATTAAAACTTATTTGCTTGACTCTTGTTCACAAAACATTTCACATACTATTCACTGGGGACCTGGCTCTAAAAATGTTTTCAAGGTGGTTTAGACTGCAGTTTAACATCTTCTGGTTTTTTGTTTTCTTTTGGTACTTCCTTGCATGAAAAATTTTTCTCAGGATTTTTTTTCTTTTTTAAAGATATTGTAACCCAATATTAGTTTAGCCAACGTAAGAATTGCATCTCAATTTCAGCTGCAATATCTTCTCCTTGCAGGGACATTATGATCCTAGATGATCTGGGTTTTTTTTTGTGAGATATAGGAACTATCTTTAGTGCAAATCAAAATTCTATATATGCAACATATAAGGTGAAAGATAACTGAAAAATGACTACAGGAAGGGGAATGGTACTTCTTGCTTTGTAATAGTCAATCACAGTTCACTGATAGTGTCACTAGTTATCAAACATCAGCACTGCTACTATTATTCCTCTAGGTCTTTGTGTGTCATCAAGCAAGAAGCGAACAATTGGGACTGAATGAAGACAAATTATCTTGATATAAGAGGTTGCAATGAGAAAATAACTAGAGGTTTCTAGAGACAATTATTACCAAAGTCATCAGTGGGGCTAAAGTGTTTGCTCTTGATCTGCTGCATTGTCTCATTGCAGAGAATACAGTCATCCAAAGGAGAAGAATCATATCCTTTCCAAGCAGAAAGTATGTTCCCAATGTTCTTTTAAATAGATCAATGTTAGTCCAACTCTCAGATGTGGGAAGTACTCCAAAATATGAAAATTTAAATTTCTTCATTCACTTTTCCTGTAATACACTGAGGTGATGCACAAATAACAATAGTTGAAATTTTCAGTTCCGGAATACTTTTTATCCTGCTGCCACAAACCAAACAAAAATAAAGTCAAATTCTGTGAGAGAATTTGGTGGGAAGTTATTGCAACTCAAATATCTTAATTACCCCAAAATGCCCAGAATGAGCAGTCAATATCCATAAGATCTCATAAACTCTTTGTCAGGAAACAGAAACATAATTATACTGAGATACATGCTTCTCACTGTGGATTGTTTCGACCAGTGTGTAGATATGAGTACCGTTTTCTTCATTGTATGTACTTTCAGGACTTTGTTGAAAACAGGCATGAAGTTTGTACTCTGTGAAGAAAAAAAATAAGCATAAGATTCTTTCCCATGAATCTGATAGTATAAATAAAACAGGTCATTTTGAAAATACTGACCTGATGACATCATCTCCCGGACCTCTGTTCATGTCTAGAGCTTCTGCAGCAGGAATGACTGGACACCAGGAAATATAAGAAGCTATTCTGGAAGCACTAGGCTTGCTAGCCAGGTCTGTAAAAGGGAGAGAGAGACATATCAGTACTTCAGAGAATGCATGGAGCTCCACCTGGCAAGGTACAGACAGATGGTCCCAGAGGATACAGTAGCTCAATGTTTTCTTATAGAGCTGCCAGGCATCATTTGCTCCAAATAATCAAATACATTCTTCACTGGGAAACTGCAAGGCCATAGCTTACAACTCTAAAAAATGAAGACAGATTGTTTGGGTGGCAAATATAAAATCTTTTTCTTATTGTGTCACTGAGGTGTCCAGATCCAGGAGGTAACTCAACTGCCTCCTGTAAGAAAAACTGCTACATTTACAATTCAGATAAACATGTAAACTCTGAATAAACACACATACTTGGGGGACTCAGCTGAAGCAGACAAGAACTACATCTTTTGAAGCAGGCCCATCACTGATAATTATGAATGTAAGATTAGTTACCGTCATTTATTCTTGTAAATAGTGTCATCTCTTCCAATTAAGATCAACTACTTGTATCTCCACAATTGCTTTATTAGCATTGTTGTCAAGTTCCACAGAAGCCTTAATTAAATAATCATCATGATTATGGCTAGTTTCCCAAATGTTTGAATAAATAATTTATATGTGGGTTATAAAAAAAGTTCTTACTTACTGAAATACTGTATTTCAAAAAATTTCCAAATACCTAATTATAAAATACTTTAAATCCATCCTTTAAACAAGTTATGCATTAAAAAATAAAAGCAAAACTGAACTAACCAAAATTTTGTTGCTTCAAGCAATTATATTTCTCCTACTGACATTTGAAGTAAAATTAAAAACTGAATGCAGAAAATTTTATAACTGAGGCATTGAGAAATCATTTAAACTTTTAATACAAACTATGATTACTATTTAATTATATTAATGAATACTGGATTATACAAAGATGATTTGTAAAGTCCAAGATACTAGGGTTTAGTGTGCTGTAAGAATATGTCTGTATCAATGAGCTACATACTGTATAAATAGCAAAATATATTTTTTTAAATAATATCTGTAAAGCTCTTCTCTAACACTTATTTGTGGGTTAAATGTACCTTTTTCTATATTACTTTCTCGCTATTATTTAAATGGTTTGCAGATTACTTTTTTAAACTTACATTAAAAATTAGTATTATAAAAAGTTCTAAAAAATGACTTAGTTCTTTTAAATTGATACCATAATCCTTGATAGTTAGCATTATTCCTAACAAATATTTTAGTGGAATTGTACATTTTCTTCTTACTAGAGATATGTCATTCCCATTGCCCTTAATTAGTGTTACATGTGCTCTTTGGGAGAATAGGCCCTTTAGCTAGAAGTTCTGACTTTTGAAACAAAAAAGCCATAACCTTTTTGTATTTCTGGATGAAGTAACTTTAACCTAATTTCGTGTAACAATTATGGCAAATTAGAATCAAAACATGGAATGAAAGACACTAAAATTATAAATGTGTTGATGATTTTTAAAATTGTGACTCAAGATGGGACTAAAATAAATATTATTAATGGTATTATGCTGGAATAATTTTTTTCTGCCTCTATGTTCCCCCTATCCTTTGAAGCAATTGCCTTTTTTTTGGAGTGTATCCTGCCACAGGATGCTTGCTTTGCTGGTAAACATTTTATATGTTTAAAGTTATTGTTGGTCTCTATTTAATGCAAGTGGAGGGCAATTGTATACACCTCCTTATATTTAGTGTATCTATTTATTTAGCACAATAATTTGAATTCTGTCTTTGAAAATTTTATGAGAGCATTCGAACCCATCTTTCAATTTCAAGCCTCATTAGAGGCTTGACCTATGAAGTTTAGAAAGATCTCCAAGTTACTTCTTCTTGTAGTCTAAATTTCTGAATTTAGATGCCTTTTGTTTTGCAGGACTAATTCCCTTGGAAGAGCAGTGGTGTGCATGTGTGCATATGTACTTCAAAGTTACTTCATAAAAATTTATGGCAGTATTACAGAATAAAGGCAGTGAAAGAAATATTCCAAAATTACAAACAAAAATCTTTTATTTTGTGCATCTCAAGTACCTTGTCAGCTTTATCAAACCAAAAGCAGGATTGAAAACCTGCAAAGTTTGATTCAAAATTTTGCAACTAAGAAAAGTCTTTAATTTTGACTGATCTATAAAACTGTAATTTTGTCAAGTTTTGTATACAACTTTCTGTTTTTCTGAGCCCTTGGTCAGTAAGTAGCCTTGCCCATTTAGTATCCTTGCATCCTTTTCTGTTGTGTGGTATGTGATAGGATATAGGTATCAAACAATATTCTAAGGCACTTAGTGCCTACTCATGTATACTCAGAAGCTGACTTTGTTTCACAAGAATATTTTTCAGTTATAATTTGCATGGTAAAATAGGATTTTCTGAGTCACATACAAAGTACTGGGGAGGAAGCTGTATTCTCATCATGAAAGATAAGGGAAAGATAGATTCAAAAAGAACTTCAGCTTTAGAAGAAAGAAATTAAGATCATAATCTAGGAGAAATTATTATGCTGTCTTGAAAGCAATAAAGTGACATGCGCATGTTACATTAGATATTACAGGAATCTTTCTGGTGAGCTGGTTAAACAATAAGACAAGTGAGAGTAAAACATCTAATATAATTCAGGGTATTCTGCAAGATGAGTGCTTAATTTTCTCTCCACCAAGTATATTTTTTCTGAAAAAAAATCCTGAAATTAATTTCTGTAGCTGCTACTGAAAGGAGTTTAGCCAAAGCAGTAACAAGAGTGTGTTATTCTGGGAGTATGTGGTGATCCTAAAATGGGTGATGTTAAAGAAAAAACTCATCAAAGCTAGAAAATCAGAAAAACATCTGCACAATTTCCACATACACCTAATTTCATACTCAAAAGGCTAAAATATGCGAGTACTTTAAACATTGCCTAGTGCAACTGATCATATTCCTAGGAAGTGTTTACATATGATTACAAAGTGAAGATTCAGCATTCTCTATTACTCTTTGTGCCAGATACAGCCAACCAAAAAGGTCATAGTGAAGGTGTAAACTCTTCCATGTGTCTCAATGATTCTCTACTGCTACATGCCTTCTGGAACCATGGCAAGGAGTAGAAAGTAGATATTATAGCAGTTTCCAGATCTTCCCTAATGCATCTCAGGGAGATAACTCCCAAGAGTCTAAGAAAAGAGACACAAAATTATTCCCATTTGATTCCTACTTGATTTATTTTGGAAGCCAGAATCCAATGATATTTCAAGCAGAACTAGGAAAATATTTGTGATCATATATTGTATTCAATATGTTAAAAAAAAGATTTATGTCAATAAAAATGTTTGCTAACATGATGCCAATTTTCGTGAACATTTTCAGTTAGCAACAAATGGGAAAAAAACCACATTTAAAACTTCTTTAAAGAAACCTTTCATATTTTCATTGAAGTTAATATTTATAAGATTAAAATAAACCATACAACCCAGAAATGAAATAATACTTTTATGCTATCAGAAGCGGGTTTTTTGTTCTGTGACAAAGAACCAAAACCAAACAAATAATCCTCGCTAATAAGTCTAAAATGATCAGTCCCTTCCCCCACTTCCAGTTTTTCAGTTGTGTCAGTGAACCAAGACATCCAATTATTGGTTCAGATCTAATTTCAAATATCTACCAGCTGGTACCAGTGATAAAAATAGGAGAATGAAGAAAGTGGTGATGTTGATCAGGATCAGGGTCAACACTACAAAAAAATCTACCAATTTATATCATGGTCCTAGATGAACACCATTGTGATGTCTTGAGTCTGGCTGGATGCCAGGTGCCTACCAAAGCTTTTCTATCACCCCCCCTACTCAAGTGGACAGGGGAGAGAAAATATAACAAAAGGCTCACAAATTGAGATAAGGGCACGGAGAAATCACTCACTGATTAACGTCAGGCAAAACAGACCTGACTTGGAGAAATTAATTGAATTTATCAAAATCAGAGTAAGATAATGAGAAGTGAAATAAAACTTAAAAGCACCTTTCCCTGACCCCTATCTCCTTCCTGGGCTTAACTTTATTCCTCATTATCTACCTACTCCTTCACAGCCATGGAAAGATGGGTAGTGGGAGCTACAGTGAGTTCATCACATGCTGTTTCTCCAACTGCTTTGTCTTCAGGGTGTGGTGTCCTTCCTCTGATCCAGTGTGGAGTCCCCCCTCAGGAGACAGTCCTCCATGATATTCTCCAGTGTGAGTCTTTCCCTTGGGTTACATTTCTTCATGAACTCTTCTAGTGTGGGTTCCACAAAAGGTCACAATTCCTACTATCAAACCTGTTTGAGCATGGGCTTCTCTCTCCATGTGTCTACAGGTCCCTGACAGGACCCTGCTCCAGCAAGGGCTTCCCATGGGATCATGGCCACATGCTGCAGGCGAGCCTCTTCTCCCACATTGATCCACATGGATGCAGGGGGACACCATAACCTTACCATGGCCTGGAGGGGAACCTCAGCTCCAGTACCTGGAGCACCTCCTGTTCCTCCTTCTTCACTGATCTGATGTCTTCGGAGTTGTCATCATATATTCTCACTCTGCTCATTTCTGGCCATAATTACTTCTCTGTAATAATTTTATTTTTCTCTTTCTTAAATATATCATCACAGAGACATTACTAGAATTGCTGATTGTCTTGGACTTGGCCAGCATTGGGCACATCATGGATGGCATTGGCTCTGTCAGACATGGGGAAACTTCCAGCAGCTTCTGAGAGAAGCCACCCACTATCAAAACCTTGCAGTGCAGACCACATACAACCTGCAATAATCTAAAACACTTGGAGTAGGTTTTTTTTTCATGTAGACCTTGTTGAAACAAATCCAACTGGTATGTATTCAGTTCAGTTTCAGGCAGTTCTGAGAATTTGCAGCAATATTTCTTTAGTTGCGTGGATCTTTCTACATCTGTGTTTAGTCTATTAATTTCTATTCCCTTTTATTTAGTTTCTTAAGCTTTTAGAAAATGAGTAAGATTGGTGCTCATATGATTAAACAAAAAAGTCAAAGATGCCCTCTTTGGTATCTCTGATTTCCTGCATATTGCTGTTTGCCAATTAGACCTTGATTGTTTTACTGCAATGTGGTAGATTATGGCAGCGTAATATAATCTGTGGACATTTGATTTCTCATTAACTTGCTGCTGAATGACTGAATCTTCCCAATGAACTCTGCTATCACAACTGTAAATGTAGTTTAGAAAATCTTGATTTCTTATTGGAAGCTTCATGTTTTTAGACAGCAGCTCAAAACTCCAAAATGCAGTGGAAGTAACCAGTATCATACTCACACATAACATGGTACATGAGCTTGGTACTACCTTACCTGTAGTACCAGGGATGCATGACCACCATATGGCATAGCAGAAATTATATTAATAAAATAATATTTCATGTTACATGTTCAGAATAAAAATGATCATATATTACAGCTTATCAGTTCAAATTAAGACTCATGAAATTTTATCTCTAAACAATTTCGATATACCATTTTATGAAAGCTGTAGAAGACTAATCAGACAGCATTAGCATATCTAGCCCATATAGCTCATCTGATAAATGATCAGAAGAAGATAAAGAAAGAATAAAAGTAAGTGTATGTATTTTCTTCCGGGAACATATCTTCCAAGAATCTGGCTATTACTGGAGTAAGGAGTCAGAGGTGGACATTTCACCATTAGCATAATATTCATTAGCCACCAATGGATTTTGGACTAGCATAAATTTGCCCTTTTCTATCCTCTTTTTCTTTAACTTCCACATTATTTGGTATAAATGAGTGAATAAGAGGAATTGAAGCTGAGACTTGCTTGACTTTGTTCCCTATCAGTTGCTAGCATATATTATTGCCTTATTGTTTTATCTTGTTCCATTCCATTCAGTAGAACTGGTCCACATCACACACATGATGATCTCAAGTGCAGGTTTTTGCATTCTTTTTTTTACTCTTTAGGGTTTGGGTTTTTTTGTTTGGTTGGTTTTTTTTCTACAGAGGCCTTAAAAGGTGAGCTAACATTGAAAGGAATCTTTAAAACAGCAACTGTTGATTATGTAAGGAGATATAAAATCAATTGTACTACTACACGTGTAGAGAGAAATAAAAAATTGTAATAAAGGACGTGATGTTAAAGAAATCATGCTCTTCAGATAAATAATAGAAAAATACTAGAAAAAGAATGCCAGGGACACCTATGCTGAAGAAACATGTTATTACTCCCTTAGTACTGTTCATTTTTAAGTGTCTTAATAATCAATCACAAAACGGAAAAAAATTTAACAATATTTGAACCAGGATGGGCATCCTGGTCTCCTGTGATGTCTATGAAATATTCCAATCAGTCTATAAATTCATACTTATTGGGGAACTAGCAAGCTTTTTTTAACACATCTCCCAAGTAATGTATAAAAGGTAAATGCCTTTTCTGTTTCCTGTCAGTGTTAAGTGCTAACCCTACTACTGTTTCAAACTTGGTAAATATAAGACATCTGAAATAAGACCAGAGTGAAGTCTGTGATTCCTCTCTCCTATGTATTTAATTGAATAGCAGGATATGAAAAGATAAAAAATTCTGACTCATGCTTAAGTCAGCCCTTTGTTATAGATAACATTAAATGTCTAATGTAGTACTGGAAAATGTCTTTGTATGCTCTATGCTTAGAGCTAATAGCAGAACTTGGATCCAGAAAATCTGCCTCAGTTGCAGATCCCACACCTCATCAAAATTTTTCAGAGGAAGATTTGCCTGAATAAGGAGTAAAGAAATGAGGATCCATACCACTTCTTTTGCTGTAAATGAATATTATATTTAGAAATTGAATATAAAAGGTGATTATAGGCAATTGTGCTAAATGCAAAAGGAAAAAATCTACTTAAAAGAATCTAATATAATCCAAATGTATTATGTTAGATAGCTTGTCTCTAATAAATCTTAATTATTTCTTCAACAAAAAAGCAATCCAAATATGTTTTTATGCAAAAAGACAGACTTTCATTATAGGATCATTGCATACAGCTTGAGAGTCTCATAACTGAGCAAAATGAGTTCCCATTTTTTTATAATATATCAAAGAAGTTCATAAGCAAGGAGCCTGTATATTATGATTGTGTTTTGCTTTTTTTGTGTTAACAGAACCACAGTCTACCTAGGATGGCTGCAGGTTATAGCCAAATTTAATCTTCTTAAAATATTACTATTGAATAAATATACTAAAATATAAAAACATCATTCATCTCTCTGTCTCTCTGTTGAGAAGATATGATAATTCAGTGGCTTGCTGCAAAAAAAACCCCAGAGTTGAATCTTAAGAATACACTGAAAAGAGTAAATGAAATAGCAGCAGTAGCTTTACTTTTACAACTGAAAAAAAGTCAGATGTATTAATGTCAACAACTGGAATTTTACCTCATTAAGCAATTTCTGATCTAAGGCTCTGATGACTATTCTAAGCAGAAAAAATATGCTAATTATCCACTCTGAATGTAGAAGGAAAAAAGGTGTAAAATCTTCCTTTAGCCGTGTGACCATGTACTAATTGCATGTCATGTGTCAAAATAATGCAACCCACTTTGCCTAAAGCAATTAGACATACAGAACTCTATTAATGAAGCACTGTCTGTCACTAAAAGCATTTTCAGAGCTATAGTTGAAGATTAAAATATTAACTTCTCAAATATTTATGGTAGTTACTGACAGCATTTCAAAATGTTACTTTTAACAAAAGTATTTTATTCAGCTGAAGTTTTTAATTTGGATTTTATATTCAAAAACATTATTAACATATGGGAGTTGTGAAATTTCTATGATCTCCACTGAGACTTCTTTAGAGAAGGTGCATTAGCTCCTTAAAGTTTACAGAACCTTTTTCTATTATACTATAAACTCCTTGAGAACAAAATAAATGTTAAAAATTTGTCTTTTCTTTGAAAGTCATTAAAAAAAAATGATGGAGAAGGTTCTTATTGAACTTTTCCTATTTTCTCTGTGTGAAAGAAAATGGCCTTTCTTGTCACCATCTCATTTGATGCTCTCCTTCCTTTTAGAGTCATTTGTCATCTATGTTCATAAGCACAGAGTTTAACCTTTTGAACACCTTATGCAATGGGAAGGCAGGGATGTATGTTGCAAAGCTGTTTATTGACTCTATCAGACATGCTGAAGAGCAGATAATAATATTAAAAAATGTAATGCGTGTTCTGTACTACTACTAGTCACCAAGCTGCTTGGGAAAGGCTTTTCCACTGTTCCTCCATGGGCATAAAAATCCTTCTGAGTGCAGAAGAGGACTGCTTTTATTCTTCATCCCTAATTTACAAGGAAATATCTAAACCAAAACGATACAAACTGATTCAGTTGTCCCAGTAAATGATATGAAAAGATTAGTATGAAAAGTTGAATGGACAAGCTCTTAATTTGCATTCTATATGGAGACGGAGAGGACTACTCTGAGGATTTACAGCTTTACAGGGGCAATGCAGGAGAGATGTCATTGTAATACTATGAAATTATTGCCCCTCCTCCCCCCCTTTTTTTTTTTTTTTTTTTTTTTTCCTGCCAAAAATCAGCAAATAAAGCCATGTTTTAAACACTGCATCACTTTCCAATACTGTGGTGGTAAAAACTGACTGCTATTATGTATTAGTCCTGCCACTGATTTTATGTTTGGTAAGAGTATTGCCTTGGTTTTGGAGCTATTACAGTCTATGGGAATCAATTACATGTACTTGAACTAAGAAGGATTTACTTGGTAACAATAATGGATCTGAAAGAGCCATTATGATCTGTCATGTCAAAAATGCATGTGCCTACAGTAGATACAAACAAAGCTGTACAAAAAGTTTCTTACACAAAGAAAGCCATTTTGGTCAGCTTTACTGACATGACAAAATGAGCATTTGCTGCTGAAGTACTTTCACAACTTTTCATAGCAAATGAAAAGGAGTTCCTGCCATTCCTCTGCCTTGTGCTTTGTTGAAGGAAAGCTTGAGTGTTTGCATGAGAGGGAAGCAGGTGAGACATTACTGAAGAGCGAAGTTCAATGCAACACAATATTTTGTGGATAGATGAAACTAGTTAAAAAGGGAAAAAATAAATAAATAGAAGGGTTAGGGTTATTCAAGTAAAGGGAGGAAATGTGATTTTGCTATCATTAGAGACATCTATGAAGGAGATGATGATACTTCTTTGGTAAGACTAAGCAAATAAGTTACACCTCAACAACCTTTTAGACATGTTAAAGATGCATGTACAGAATATCAGAACATCTTGGAGCCAGAGTTAATAAAAAATGGGGCCAATGAGAATAAGGTGTCCTGCTTATTCTGCAGGGTAGATGCAATCTGTAATCTTATTTTCCTCATCAGCCAGAATGGTGGACCTTACTACAGAGCATTGCAGCTCCCTCTGTACTTGTTTATCTAAGTATCTACTGAAACGAGACCTAAACACACTGAGGAACTGCCCTCATATTTTATTTCTGACCTTGAGTCAAGATGCAGCCAGGGGACAGCTGAAGATTAGTTCAGTTAGTTGGAGCATGGTGTTAATAATTCCAAGGTCACGGGTTTGATCCCTATATGGGCCATTCACTGAAGAACTGAACTCAAGGATTCTTATGGGTCCCTTCCAATATTGTGTGGCTAGAGGCACATGGCCCACAATGAGCATACTGGCCCAGTGGAGACAATGTGGCTGACACAAGGTTTGGGAAGCAGTCATGCTGGGATGACTGGCAAGAGGACACGTGGGGCATCATGCAGACCAGAGTAGTCCAGGTTGGCGCCACCTTGTGCCTAAAACAGTTACAGCAGCGTGTTAGAGGCAAACGCATCAATCGTCTTATAAAGCTGAAAAAAACCCTCGTGTAAGAGCTGGATCAAGAACAGCAAGGTCATTACGACACAGTGTTCACTAAACTACTTCTAGCCACATTATTAATTTCTGGCTTGCATAGACAAATGAAGATCATCCGATCATATACATTTAAACATATCTTGCAGTAAAATGTGGGCATAAAATGCCCACATTGTGTTTTCTTTTAAATGAAACAAAAGGTCATAATAATTGTTCTATAATTCATGATACTCACTGATGAGTTACTATTTTTTTATAATATAGATCTTCATTATGTGGTTTTACTATGGTTTTGTTTGTTAGAGTTTTTTTAAATATATGTTCATCGAGTTAGATAATTGTGCCAAAGTTGATTGAAGCACTTTCCTAAAATTAACATTTGTAAGATATGGAGTGAAGAATGCCCTATAGTGGCATAGCTGTGTGGTTTAAAAGTTGCATGTTTGTTTATTGGTCTAATTTTCAGTTACTGAGGAATGCTATTTCAAATGCAGGAAAAAACTTTCAATCCCAAACAAGCATGTCCAAAAAAAGAAACAGAGATTTTACTTTTAGCTCATCTTCAGATTCATAAGAGACAATAAGGGAGATTCATTAGGCTATTTGTTACTGTCATCTGCCATGATTCAAAATGAAATACTAAAAGTTTCATGGATGCAGAAAAAGAGCAGTATTTGTCTTTGTGTTGGCTATGCAAAGACTGTATGGCTTTCAGCCTCCATACAAGAGGTCTGATGGATGAAAGGGGGAAGGGTGGTGCCATCTGAATGATGATGGGCTAATATCATCATCCTCTTGTCAGCTGTAATAGGCTTTTCCTCACAGAAATAATTCATAAAACCGCTACATTATATTCTATCCCTGACAGGCCCTATCTATCGTGCAACCCAGCAGGCTCACAACTAATAAGAAAATATGTGGTTCAGGAGCCCTGAAAAATTAAACAGGTAGTTTATGAACAATTTGTTTCATGAGGATGTTTATTATGTTTATTAAATATTGAGCCTTTAATGTTTTCCCAGTACAGATGATATCATAAAAATGCTGACTTAAGCCTCAGTTGTATTCTTAGAAAGTGGCATTTTATAGCTTCTGTAGTACCCAGTAAATAACTAAATTGCTGTGGTTTATATGTATACACAGAATAGAATTTACAGGGAATGAGTAAATTTTTATTGTGCAGATGCGGTGTATTTAATAAACTCATGATAGACACAAACAAAATACCAAATTATTGATCATGTTCTTTGGTTTAAAAGCAGTTTTGAGAATACTAGTATTTTAGAGCCTTGAGTAGGGAAGGTCAGGGTTGTTTTATTGATTTTTCTAAAGGAGAAACACTGAACTCCGTGTTGGCACTGTCAAGCCAAAAACTGTGTAGGCTCTAAAATGTAGCCAGAAATACCGATTTGTAAGTATAATTTTTATAGAAATTCTTTAGAAGTACTCTTATTAAAGGAAAACAATGATAAGATGGCTAAAGCTATTGACTAACACCAGTATGATACTATGTCTTTCTGTGAAAAAAATCGAGGGGTGCCAGAGCTTGTTATCCTTATGCAGGGCAGATTTCTGATTGCCAGACAGAGTGCAGGATTGGGCTCTGGAAAAGATTTGAAGTGCGTGAAGGAAGCATAATGCACAACCAGTCTTCTATGTCCATACCTTTTATTTCCAACTCCTTCTTCAGAGTTTATTGAATAATTGATGATTCTACAGTAGGATAAAGAAATGGCAAGTAGAAAACTTCCATTCTTAATGATTTCATAATTATAAGTAATGTTTATGATATTACAAAGCTGCATTCCACAGATATGTTACAATAAGCATGGGCATGACATGATTTACAAAAAAAATTACAGACGTTTCATAAAGCTGTTCTCATATCCTTCTATTCCTTGTAAGAGGGCAGATTCTGTAATAAAGAGTAAGATCACTAAGCACACAGATAGAAACTGTCTAGAAGCAGCATGACTTCTACAAGAGGAAATTCTGCCTCTTTAACCTGCTGGAGTTATGTCAGTAAGCACATGGATTAAGACAACGCAGGAGCCATAATATATTTAGATTTTCCAAAAGCCTTTGACATGGTTAGTAAGGAAACTCAATCACCACAAGAGAGAAAGTGTCTTTCATGGACTGCAAACTGGTTAAAGAATAGAAAGCAAAGAGTAGAGTTCTTTAGTTGTTTTACAGAATGGATAGTTTACTCTTAGCAGTGAGGTCCCTGCGGGATAGACACTGACACTGGTTTTATTAAACATTTTCATCAATGGCCTGGAGAACAGGCTGTGCAGCGTAATCTCCATGTCTGAGGATAATATGAGGCTATTCTGTGTGTTCAAATGTTGTTGCCATCTGGTTGAAGGAACTTCAGAGCTGAGAAGAGACGTGGCAAAACTGAGCAGTGAAGTAATATGTCAAATGAATTCTAGTGTAGATAAATCTAAGGCAATGTGTCAGGGAAGAATAGTATGAGCTTTGCCTCATGATGCTTAACTCAGAATGACCATCCAGCAGTCAGCAAGTCTCTCAGGTCACAAACTCAGTGTGCAGTAACGTGCAGAATCAACAAGCAGGACATCATCAGAAAAAGTTTTTCAGACAAGATAGAAGACATAATTTTGCTGCCATATAAAAACAAGTGTCTGCCCACTTTTTTTGGTGCTGTTTGCAGGGTCTGAAGAAAGACACTGTGAAACTGAAGGAGGAACAGAGCAGGCAATTAAAATAATCAAGAAAATGGATCAAGAACAGGAATTTAAAAAGTTTGTGATTGGAGACATGTCTGAGGTGAATTGTGCTAATATTAACAAGTAGATAATCTGATTGTGGAACTATTGAGAGCAAGGACCACTCACTAAACTCAGTAAAGAGTTATCCAGAGAACAAATAAATGAAAGTACTTCTTTGTGCAGAGAATAGATCACTGCAGAGACTTACTTCTACAGAAGGCTGTGGAGGACAGATGGTATGAGTGGGTTCAGAAAAGAATCAGAAAAGCCACAGGTCAATGAATGACTCTTACAAAGACCAGGCAGACATCTGCCTTCTAATATCCCTAGTGCAGTACTTCTGGATACCAGGGGAGTATGAGGGGAATTTACTGTACAAAATTGTGGGCTTGTGTGTTGTCCTTAACAGTATCTCCTGCACTATTGTCAGAGACAGAAAGCTGGGGTACTTTGACTAGGGGTCTCAACCAATAGGGCTCTTCTTAAAATGTCTTAATTTTATTCCAGCTGTCTAATTTGCTTCTCATTTACTCATGTTTTATATTTTGTGCAGTCACAAAGACTTTAGTATTTTCTACTTCACATCAGTATATATAAAAGGAAGATCAGGTCTGCTCTCCTCCCTTTCATATACATATTTTTAAAATTGTAGTCGTATATGTACATACAGAGCACAAAACTTGAAAATCCAAATAAAGAAAAACATGCCAGAAAAAAAGAGAGCAAAAGCTTTAACTCGATGGCTTAAGCCTGAAAAAACAAAATATCTTTTTAAAAACTCTTGCATTTTCTTTCAAAAATGCTTGTTTATTGTTTGCTTTTACAAAGGCTTGGCACACACACTATTTCTTTTGAACTTCAAATGTAAACAATAAAAGCTGTTTCTGTCTGCCACCCGTCCCCCTCCTCAAATACCTTTCATTTTTTCCCTAATAGAGATGGAAAAAAATCTCTTGTTACATGAAATCTTTATGATGAACTTTTCAAGCAAAAAAAAGAATAAAAATGTCATTTATTATTAACTATGAACCACATGGCTACCTTGCTGTTTGTGGATCACATAAACACATTTCTATAACAATCCAGACCAGACAAAATTCAGTTATAGTTGTAGGTTCTTAACCTATATATCCTCTTCTGAAAGAAAATCATTTACCTTATCCATTGAGGGGCCAAGAGGTTAATAAAGCATCTTTGGGACACTAACTCCAGTCTCCATTTCACAATTCACCCCTTTTTTAAATCAAATTTCAGCTACTGCTAAAAGTTGGTAAAAACATATTGGCCCTTCTATGTCAGCAAGACACTTTTCCAAAGCAATAGCTGCCTGCTGATCAAAGGAGCACAGACAGCATGCAAGGGCACTGTACATCTTACCTGTTTGGGAGGCGTAAACCGTGACATCCACTCTCCTATCCTGTGGGATGACCTATGGGCAGATTTTGTGCTGAGCCCCCAGTGTGTCAGTGGCCATTCTCCAGCAGAGACCACTTCTCCAGGGCACTGACCACTGGAGCATCCAGTGTTCTCTGTCTGTATGTGCAGAAACATACACCTTATTATATGTCACACATTTTGTGTGATCTGATGTGCTCTGATGAGGCTGGTGGTTTGCTGTGTCACCAGTTTAAAGAAATACCGCTTTCATTGGCAGGCAGTTGGTACAATTAATTACTGATGGATGGCATGTACAGCTGTTGCTTTTGTATGGAAATAGAAGAGAAATTAGATTTAATTGGTTTAGCATAATGAAGAAAGCGGCATTTATTTTATTATAGCTTTTATAATCTGAAATACTTGAATTTCATTTTCATAATTTTTTTGAAATAGTTGGGCAAAATTCTATTGATAGATGAAAAAATCCCAGAGGAACAAAAATTGAGGATATTCAATTGCCTCATTAGAAATTTGTAGGATCAGAGGAGGATCATGCATATTAGACTAATGAATGATTAAATATTTTGCTATGTATGCCTATTGCTGTAGTTTGGGCTAACTTCAAAATATACATCAGACAGTGGCTGTAATCTTTTTTTTAAGAAACTGAAAGTCCATATTTCAACAGGAAGAACTGGTGTAATTTACTTTGAATCACTTTGAATAGATATTTTTGTTGTTGATTATATTAGATCTAATGACACAAAGTAATAATGAAGTGAAAAACAATTATACCTGCATGCAAAATATAGACATATTCTGTAAGTAGAAATCAAATTCTGTTGCAAGTTATCTACAAAGCACTGGTATTAAGCAGCTCATATTTGACTAGTTTCTGCTCCTACTGTTCAGGAAGAAACCATGAGGTTAAATGCATTTATTTTCTTAGCACAGGCCTGCATAATACAGATGAAAATTTAGTTTGTCTGACCCTAACAATTAGCTCATTACTGTTTTTGAAAATACTCCCTGTTAAGAGGTGCTGTCCATGCACAAGGTAGAGATACAGTATTGCAGCTCTTAAACCTTATTAATGAACACCTTTCTACATTACCATCAGTTTAATGTTAAATTCCTAGTTATTTAATGTAAATAAATGCAACATAATTTGCATCCATGCAATGGTCTTTTTGAAGGCATGTTTGTAGCCCTATAAATATTACTGCAAATTAATGTTGGTGGTGTAATGTGAAGTTTATTTGTCACATTTACAATTAAGGAAAAAACCTAGGTGCATACTGTGTAGCTGCATGCTGTGCCATACACAGGGAGACTGGGGCTGAAACACTGGAAGAAACAGTTTAAAATTATTCTGAATACAAATATTTCTCAGGTGATTAAAGATACCAGTTGTATTCTACCTACATACTATATTGTCTTTCATAAAGCTGAATATTTAGAATTTTTTTTAAGAACAGTATCTTATGTCCCTGCCCTGTCTATCTTGTGTCCTGCCCATAGAACTAGATGATTTTTAAGGTCATTTCTAGCAAAAATAATTCTATAATTCTATGTTTCTTAAAAATTATCATAACAAAGCCTTGTGAAATTACCACACTGAATGTAATCAGTCCAAAAATGATTAAAATAAATTAAAAAATCTTAAATGTCAATGTGTGTTTCAAAGGAAGCAAGAAAGGGAGGAAGGGAGGAAGGAAGGGAGGGAGGAAAGAAGAAAAGGAAGGGAAGGGGAGGGAAGGGGAGGGAAGGCAAGGGAAGGCAAGGAGGAAGGGAGAAAGAAAGAGAGAGAAAGAGCGGGAAAGAGCACGGGAAAGAGAGAAAGAGAGAAAGAGAGAAAGAGAGAAAGAGAGAAAGGGAGAAAGGGAGGAAGGGAGGAAGGAAGGGAGGGAGGAAAGAAGAAAAGGAAGGGAAGGGGAGGGAAGGCAAGGGAAGGCAAGGAGGAAGGGAGAAAGAAAGAGAGAGAAAGAGCGGGAAAGAGCACGGGAAAGAGAGAAAGAGAGAAAGAGAGAAAGAGAGAAAGGGAGAAAGGGAGGAAGGGAGGAAGGGANAAGGAAGGAAGGAAGGAAGGAAGGAAGGAAGGAAGGAAGAAAGGAAGGAAGGAAGGAAGGAAATAAATCTTGCTTTTTCAGGCTTTGGGTTTTGGGGTTTTTTTGTAAAAGTTTATTTAAAAATTGCAATAGGTGTTTCTCATAGACATGGCCAAACCCATCTCTCTGAGTTCAGGGAAGGGGGGAAAATCACATGAAGTTCAGTGATTTATCAGAAAAATAGTCCTGAAACAGAAATCCCAAAACTCTGGAAAAGACCAAAACCAGCTGTTTTTTTCACTAAAAATATTGTTCAAATTGGCTAAAATTGTTCATGTAGTTCAATTCACCATACTCTATTAGACAGAAGAATGCTGCTGCATGTGCCAATATACAAGTCAAGAGGATGTAAATTGAAGAGCAAATATTTCAGAGTCAAAAACAGCTTCAGGCAGATGCTGTCAATGATTTTCTGAACAAAAAAAAAATAAAAAAGAGTAATATTTTAATAAAAAGCGAGTTTTCTACTTGTATTTGACCAGTTGATTTTGGCAGCTTTTTGAAATTACTCACATTGAGAGACAAATAAAATGACCTCTGGATGAGAAGTAGTGCATTATAAAGAAAGTTTGTACATACACAATCAATGTAGAATTGCTTACTAAAACCATAAACTGATGACAGATATTTTCATTGCAAGCATTTCTGTATATTAGGGTGTTGTGAAAAATCGAGCCATCTAATGCTCTTAATTTGCTTTATTTACCTTTTTATGAAAAATTTCAGAGGCACTTAGTAAAAGCAGCATGTACCTGTCTGTCAGTGGAGCAGCCTTTAGTGTTTATTCACCTCCAGCTCTGCAGAACACATGCCTGGAGCAGCTGGCAGATGCATTCAGGGAAACAACTGGTCCCTGTCAACACCACCCAACCTTCTGAGGCCAAGCAGGCACTTAGAAAGTCACAAATAAAGACCAGTGTTTTGTTTTGCCAATAGCCTGGTGTGTTTTCCCCTCCTCCTTTGTTCAGAATGTGCAGTATCATCAAAGGGACCTGTTTAGAACAAAGGAACAGAGATCACTGTAACAATTATGATAGAAATGAAAATGCATAATAAAAAAACAAACCCCAAAATCAGGAAAATAATGCCAGGTGAAGATGAATACACATCCACTGGGAACAATTACATAGCAGATGCATCCAAAAATTCATTATCAACGTATAATTTGACATGTTCCTAGTAATGTTATTCATAGCATTTACAAATAATTCATCACAGGTGTTGTGAACTAAAATGGCATACAAGAGCCTTATGTTATTCACTAGGACAAGAGGAAATGTCCACTTTGTAGATGCACATTGCTTTTAATTTTATTAAAAGGTGTTTCTCTTTTGTTATATAAATCCTATGGCCGTACTGGACAAATCATATATAATGAAAATGCTTTCTTTCCAAAACATATTTATACTCACTAAAGAAGTGGCAAATGTTCTATTATTTTGCTTCCTTTTCCTATTTTTCTCCTTTTCCTCAGAAACAAATCACCTGACTTTGCAAGCTCTTATTTGTATTGATAGTTTCACTGATTTCAGTTACTCCTGGTGTACTTCTAATGTTGAAGATCTTGTTCCTTTGAGCTCTTTTTTTTTAATAATTTAATCCTCTGGCAGAGGCAAATCTTGCTCATTCAAAACCATTATTTTAAATAATGTGCCATTTTTTTAAATAGAGAGCAGAGATTGATGAAGGAAATTTTTTCTTTAATTCATCTTGAGGCAAAATTCTTATTTAAACTTTTTATCTTTTTCAGGGTTAATTCTGCAATGAAGTTATGCAATGAAGTTATGGTTAATTTCACTTGAGTTAGTACAAAATCCAGCCATCAGTAGAATTTAACAAATGGCAACATTTTACTCCAGGTTAGATTCCATAAATAATGACAAAACAAATACACCTACATTTCTCTTGTAGTCTGAAATTCATCCAAAAGTGTCACTTTCTTTGTTACAAAGCTTTATTGCAATGATATAACAAAAATTGATTAACCCTTGAAAACTAGAGATGGCCCCAGCAGGACTGTGTTTTTGATCAGAGTACACAATGCCAAATTGAACCTTCAAGCACAAATACAAACAAACATTTGAAAAAGAATTAATTAATGATTAGCCCCAGCCTGGGTAATATGTGGTGCATTCTGATCATATTGTTTTGTCAGGAATTACAGATCACTGATGTAAATACCGTTGAAGATTTTTTTAGGCAATTTTTGAGTTAGCAACTTGTTTCGTGTTTAGCCAATTATGATTCTTTGTTATGACTTCTTCTTGCTATGTTTCACTACCACACTCCATGTAGAGTTTTGCTGTACAATGATGCAATAGCACTGTGCAGTTTTGTGTCTGACCTGCTCATAGCCCACCTGGCTCCACCAAGGCACACAGAAACATGCCCCTCATGCAGCTGAAGATGGTGACTCTCTTCTTCTCTGTACGTTTTTTATCATGATGAATTGCAGTTGGTAAAATCTATTCAGTAGGCCAGAGAGAGACATTGTGAAAGGAAACAAGATTAACTCACAGGCTGGAAGATTCCCCTGAAGAAATCAGTCAAAGTAATTAACAAAAGAACTGAGTTCTATCGAGCCTCCCCACTACCAGGGGAGTGTTGTAATCACAACGCTAAAGAATGACATTCAGTCTTTTTGTGACAAGGAGAGAAAATTCAGCTAAATAAATTCAGATAAATATATATGGTTTGAGGCATAAGGCATCTGTTGAAGTGGTGAAGCACTGGGAACTTATCTGGCTTGGATGATTGCACAAAATACCAAAACTATTGTCTTGGTAGAAGTGTTGTCATTGACATTTCTTTAGGAGGGTATGTTTTGATTATGGAGAATTATTTCCTTTCACCTTTCACACTTATTCTTCTCAAGAAAGAGTTATAATCTCCCTTCAAGTTACATATTTCAAGTTAAGTTTCTTCATTGGAAAAAAATGTATATTTCCTTGTTAGGAATTGTACGGATTGAAAAAAGGCTGATTTTCAATCTACCTCTGTGATGAGGGATATATATGTATCGGCATAACAGAGAACAGAATGTCCAAATATCTTTTTCAGGCTTGTGGACTTTGCTAATTAGTAGCTAAACAATGTTGTCGCACCCTGGCATTAAGTTCTTCAGGTAAGAACTTGACGTACATGATGAAAAAAAGGTGACAATTGAAAATGATCTTCAGAATTTCTCCTCTGTTCCCTGGAGCTGCTGCTAGTTAGTCAGCTACTAACCCTGCCTCTTGTTATGATTAGTCAGAATATGACACCACCTCTTTGTTATGGTGTCACCAATTTTCCACAGCTGAGTGGAGGAAATGACTTGAAATCAGCATTACTAGCTTTCCAGTAACCTGATGATTCTTTTCAATTATGAAGATGTTGAGAGAAGCTTTAAGGAAAGGAGTGGTGTTACTATATGATCCTTGTCTTTTTAAAATGATGAATGGCTTTTATCTTCAAAAATCTTTTTCTTTCATGTCTTTTAAAAGAGAACCATCAGACAGTGGGAACATGTTAATATAAATGATTTTGTGTACAAACCACTATAAATTAATAGATTGATGCTGCAAGGAATGACTAAGTAAAATAACATTTAAAAAGGAGTTGCAACAATTAACCAAAAGACTGTGCACAATTCAGTGCAGTAAACTGGGAAAATAAAAATTCAGTCATGAAAACTCTAACAGGTTTTCTTCTGTAGGATATTCTTCTCTAACATCATAAGCTAATCTCCTGCATCCAGACTCTGTAATTTGCCAGTCTTCTACCTGCTCAAGTAAACCAGTATCCAGAAACATTATGTCTGACTGCAGGATCAAGGTCCAGATTTAAGATATTAAATCATTAAGAACATTTATGTAAGTCACCAAGGACATTTATGCAAGTCTCCTGAAACAAAAGGAGTGCCCTTTGTACTATACAGTACCATTCCATCTTGTGTATTTACAGGAGACAAAAAAACAAGCCTGTGCTACAGTACAATGTAAGATAGCTACAGACTACTTTAAGCAGAAGAAAATGGAAAATGGGAGAATGGGAAAAGGTGGGAAGGGCATGCCAGGGAAAGAAAAAAGGAAAAGTAAAGCTGGATTTCTCATTGTGAACTTGTCATCACAGTCTCCTTTGTATTACTTGTCTATATCTTCTTTTTATTTATGCAAATTTTTTTTTATATGAAGATATGCAAAGAGACCATGCACCAAAGTTTCATAGTAGCTATTTGCTATTATTTTACATCTAATATAGGTAAATTATATTTTTGTTACAAATATTTTAGTCAATTAAATGTATGTCAGTGTTTTAATGTGGACAATCTATGAAAAGTGTCTGAAACTTCTTGTTGCTTGTGAATACCTGCAAATAGGGACATTTACACAATAGTTCTATTATTGCATGTGTTGGGCCCCATCATAATGTAATTCAGCAAAATTATGCACATTTCATTCTGTGTACTTGTGTGGAAGCCGGAGAAAACATTCATTAAAATTCTATCTTAAGTATTTTTTCTTTGGTATATTTCAAATAAATAGATTAACGAAGTGGAGGGAGAAATGGGGACTAAACTAACATTGTGTTTTCATTATACGTATTGCAATTATTGCACAACACTTTTTTCCCTCTAACTCATCATCTGTAAAAAGCTATCATTGCATTTACATGTTTTATATTGTAACTACTTGAGGGCAATATGTCAGTAAGCATCAGTTTCTGAGTGATTAGAGTTAAAATCATTCTTAGTAAATCTTCCTTCGAATCCTTTAACAACAGTGCCAATAATGTTACATAAAGTGTCATCTTTTTTCCTTTTAAAAAATCAGTTCATTCACAACTGAAGTTTTGGTGAGCTTACACCACCACTTGGAATAAATAAATAAATAAAGCAAAAAGACAACAACATTTATTCTTACATTCCCCTAAAGAATGTAAATAAAGTAGAAGGGTAAAAAGTAACTGTTTATACAAATGATCATATGATGTCAATTTTTTTAATGTTTTTATTATTCTTGCATGGAAAGGACTTAATTTTTCAGGTATGAAAGAAGTTACAATAAAAAGAGAATTAAGGAAATCTAACAAAATTAAGGGACTTCCTATTTATACACCTTCTTCCTGCCCTCATTTGCCCAAATTATATCTGACTTCCAGCCTACATAAACATCCTGTCAGCACTTCCTTCTCAGGTAGAGTGACCTCCTCTTAGATGTGAAGAATGACGTCACCTATATGTTCTGTACAATTTGGCCTCTGTCCTTTCAATTTTGCTATTGTGGACTGTAACATAATCTGTCAGTTCTTATGCCAGAAGCCTTCTCTTTTTTTAGTCTTTGTACAATAGTACAAAACTTGTCTGTAAACTCTGTGATGTTTATAAGCATTTCCGCAAATTTATTCTCTATGGCTTTTGAAAACCTTCAACTCTTATTTAAATCTACAAAGATGGGGTAGATAAGTCACTCCTGGCAATCATTTTTAGATCAAAAGCAGTAAGCATTTTTATTGGGTCAGATATCTACACCAAAACAAATATGGTGTGTTCATAAGTGGAAAAGAAGTCAGAACTCTATTTGATGCTTCATGGTACAAGATTACAATAAATATATTTGAATCTCTTTCTGCAAGGTCGATCTTAGCAGAGCTATTTTAGGTGGTATATCACACGATTCTGATAATAGGTCTCTTCTGTGAGTTTCCTTTTGTTTTGCCAGAAGAGCTCTCCTAATTCAGTTTTACATTTTTTTCTCTTGATGTAGACTAGTTGAGTAAATGAGTTTTTGGGATACATTTCTGTACCCTGGTAGTTGTGGTCACTAGAAAATTTAGTGACAATTCAAAATAATATAGCCTAAGAATTCATTCTCCCTGCAAAAAAACCCCTATCTTTTCCTTCTGAATTTCTTTTTCAATAGTAGAAAATTTATTGTCAATATAAAAATGACAGAGACTGCCTAAGACAATGAATATGTGTGAATACTGAGCATCAGACTGAGATCTGAGCGTATGAAAACATCTTCTTTTTTCATGCCTTGTTTCTCCACCTGAACTGTTTCAAAAGTAGAAAGAAGTAAAAATGACAATTTCCTATACACAACAAAAGAGCTCAGGCTTGAATCTTCAGTCTTCAGCCACATCTTTATCCATGTGATATCACATCTGGAGCACTGCTACCTCCATTCACAGCTCTTTTTCTTGTTGGCAGCCTTGTTAATATCTAGTATTCTAGTAACTTTAATAAGCTGAATATAAAGATAACAATATTCTGCCTTGTTTTCTCTAGTTGTGTCTCATATAAAGATATTTAATGTAAAGGCCAAGATGTATTAATGTAAAAGCCGGGAGATCCTTAGAGGAATGAATATGACTCAGTATAAAAGGTAAAGGTGATAAAGTATGTGTAAGGGCAAAGAGGCAATGTAGGGTAAAGACTATTAACGTTAATGTGGAGAGAACTTCCTTGGAAGGTCTAGCAAAGAAACAAAATGTGGAGATGACATATCTCAAATGGATTAAGGCAAGTTAAATACTAATGAAGCACCATATGAAAGAAAAATGTCTTTATCTCCAATAAAATTTAATTTTGAAAACAGATGGTGATGATTTTTAAATTTAGCTCATTTACACATACAGAATTACACACTCAGAATTTGGAGTGTAAGTTTGTGGTATGGAGTTATTTAAAGTGGCCCATGACATTTTGTAACAGTGAAGACACTGTAACCACACCACTGATTGAATTTTATCTTTAGCTGATATGGAAGATACTGGTCTGGAAATGGTGCATAAAAGTGGTGTATTAGCACAGATTGTTCAAAGATATCATTAAATGGTTGTGAAATAAAGCACATAATGATTCCTTTTATTTTATTTTCTTCCACCCTCATTTCCATAACATGTTCAAGCAAAAGAGCACAGTTTTCATACCAATAAAAAGACAGGACATTGTCCCATCTAACAGTTAACTGGCTTTATAGTAACTAATCTGTGTTGGAGATATTCATAATGTCTATTATCTGGAGAATTATCTAGAACATCAGCCAATTTCTTCTTGGGTTCAGTACAGTTTACAACAAAGGCTGTAGGAGTTTATACACGTGCTCTAACCTAACAGGCTGTAGGAGTTTATACATGTGCTCTAACCTAACAGGCTGTAGGAGTTTATACATGTGCTCTAACCTAACACATCCCGAAGCTGAAAATTTAAAGAATTAGAGTGATGTCTTGGGAAGCAGAATACCTCCTGACCTACTTCTCTGTTTAGAGAACTTTACAGTTGCTATATGTGACCACAACGGTATAGAAAGCATATAGCAATTGCAATAATCTCTTCCTAAACGCCATTGCTTACTGTGGCTATACCCAAATGGAAGAGCAGTTCTTATACAGCCTGTGACCAGACAGAATGGTACTGAAGTATTATGTACATCACAGTAAAACCTGGTAAATACAGAAGTCTATGGGTGCAATCAATTGAGCTACAAATTGAATTTGATAAGTAAACAAGCTCTATATTTACTTTTTACAACTACTTTTACAAGATAGTCTGTTTCTCAGAATTTTTATGGATGCATGAAAACTTGCCTACGTGTGCTTACCTCACCTAATTTTTTAAATCTTCCTCTTTCTCACGAATATTTCAACCATTCAGACAGAAGGAAAAAATATCGTGCTATTCAAGTAACCAGCAAGATCAAGAGAATAACAATAGGCAGCAATAATCAAATCTATAGTCACAGCAGGTAATTCATGACAAACCAGAAGACATAAGTCGTTTGCATAAAGAAGAGAAGCAACTTGGAATCAAAATCACTTTCAAAACATAAAATCCTTATTCATGTAATATCTTTGAACTGAAAAGTTTCTAAATGTATTAAAATAAACATAGCTACTCCAAGTAGTTTACATAGTTCCCCAAGTTCTGATAACAATGCAAAGAACTTTCAGTATCTAGAGCTTTAACAATATTTTGAGATCAGGTATATCTTCCCCGTTAATATTTGTCTGGTGGAAAGGAAGAGATATTCATAAAATACACATAAAACTAAAATGAAATAATTTGTCAACATAGCAGCTCGAAACACAGCAAATTGTATCTCAATCTTCATATATTCTTTTTTAGACACTGCACCATAGCATGAGTAATTTTGAAATGTCAGCATTCCATTTATTGTACAATTATGCTCTATTCTACTGTTGCCACAATGCTTCCATGAAAATATGCTCCATATATGCCCAAGCAGTTTACCTTGTATGAGTATTTGCATGAAATAAATGAAAATTCACCTCTTTCTAGGATATCATGCCGAGACACAAGTGTTCCCTGCTATTAGGAATGTGCCTGTATAGATCTAAAAATTGTAAATGAATTTGTAGATGGTTGGTTCCATTTAAGCAAAATAGACAGAGCATAGATCTTTATGAAAATGTGTTTGCTTAACCAGAAAATAGAAATATTTCTATTAAATAGGCTTTCAAGTTTAACTCAAAATTCCCGATTTCTTGTGAATGTAAGATTTCGTGGAGCTTTACTTAAAAATAGCATTCCAATGACAGTCCATAGTCTCTTTCTCCGACAACATATGGGGAGCAAGACAAGCTCCAGAAGTGAAACGAACAGTTAAGAAAAATCCATGGTATAACATCTAGGGGAGAGATTTATTCATTTATGTCCCCAGTACTGAGCTCCCTAAATAATTGATTTTTTTATAATGGGGATCTTACATCTTCTATTATAATTATTCCGACAGTTGTAAATTTTAAAAATCACGATGATTCTTTATTAATTCTGTTAAAGGCAAAGTATATACTATTGCATTTTTGTAATTTTTGTTTAAAGCTGTTTTTGTTCTTCTGAATAGTTAATGAAGAAAAACCAAATCAAACCAAAAAGACCAGCAGTGTGTGTATGTGTACATGTAATACACAATGTCTAGGGTTTTGCAAATGGAATAATACACCAAAAGGGGAAAAAAATCATATGAGGAGAAATGAAGCTTCAGAGCAAATTTGTGATACTGTCTGTAATTCATGCTAGATAATCATGAACCCAGCAGCTAATGACCTCTACTCTGATACATTAAGTCCAACCAAAGATAATAGTGTCCTGCGTAAATTAAGAAACCCAGTGGTAAACTTGCTTCTAGTTCAGCGGGAGACAGGGTGCAAATTAGCATTGGTTCTTAGTAAGATCAGTGTCCTGCGATCTACAATTCTGTAGTGTTCATAATGCTGCCTCTTTTCAGGTGAAAATTTTTTCTCCAGAGGACACTTGCACAATACATTCTTCTGACAGAGAATCATCCTCACCCTAATCAGTTCCCGCCTTGAAAACTTTCTCTATTTCTTATACTTTCATGCTGTGAATGCTGCTGTGAGTTGTTGGCAATGATTATTCATTTGTAAGCTTCTTTAATAGCATTTCCTTTAGATGTTGAAGTGCCCAACAGAGCAAACCAGGATTTGATTTTATAATTATAATGATTCAGAAAAAGTAATGGCCACGTTTTTCCTAATTTGTTCATCATAGTTTATATTCTTCCGAAAATTTCAAATAAACTATTATCTGTTATGTAATTCAGAGGTAAACTGTCATCAAAGACCTGATTCTGAGAACTACACACCATCTTGCCCTTGCATGGTTAACGTCAGACTTTGTCAACCCAATTCTGAAATCAGATTGCTCATCAGCTGTCTGAGATATCCTGTACCATTTGCAAAACAGTCCCTATAACCAGCTCTCCGTATCACAGAGCGGAAAAATTTGACATTTTCCACTAAAGAAGAATGATATATCAGATTTTTAGCAACATCAGCCAAGTGTTTTAAAACAATTTGTTGATGTTTCCCTTTCTTGGTTATAATATCACAATTAAATATTTCAAAGCCAGATAAATAAGATATTTTATAATGCATTTTAAAACTGGTAAATGGGATTCTAGTGAGAACCTTTAGATTAATATTGGCTGGTTTATTTGATCAATTTTTTCTATTCCTTGTTAAAAAAATTGTTCGTGGACAATCTTTCCACTATTCAGCTATCTTTGTAGAAGAGCGGACCACATGTGTCAAATAAAGAAATTCCGTATGTTGTCTGACAAAAAGTGAATACTTTTCCTATGAACAAAATCTTTACAATATTAGAGGAAGTCTAATGAAGACATTTCTGCTATAATTTGTGTGCTGAAAAAAGGCAATGTTCTTTAATTTGTCTGGGTACAGTGATACACGATTATGAAGCTGTGGGGAAGGGAGATGTTCTAGTACATACCTGATAGAGAGATAAGAGTGTGGTATATTCTTCATTCACTTCTAATGGGAGTTTTGTAAGAAAAAGTTTAATACACAGCTCTTGTCTGAACAAACCTCTCACTGTAAAATGTTTACCTTTAATGACATGTACTATTATTTCATGATTATTTTAAAATACACTTAAAGAGTTTTACATGTTAACCAGCTACTAAGAATGCCTTAATAGACAACTAATTTTTGTTAGAGGTGTCTTGACAATTTGAATTTTATATGCATGCATTATGTTTTCTTAAAATGGGGAAATTATGCATCTGAAGGAATCTGTCTAGAATAATGGGGTTCTATAGAGGTTACTTTAATCACGTTCACCAGCAGTTATAGCTGTTTTACATCTTATTTGCAACAAAAGGGAACTCTAATTATCTTCCAAAAGAGCATAAAATGGTGTGCTTTGCTGCTGATGTAATGTTGATTCGTGAATGCTGCTGATCAGAACTGACAACTAAATACATGTCACACTTTTAAGAAATCAGTGGTGGTGACAGGATAACCCTCTTTTGTGACCTGGGGACCAGGAGACGGAGTATATATTTGCTTGCTAAGTAGAAACAATTTACAGTTTTTCACTTCGAAATAACAATCAAAATGCTGTTATAGATGAGTTATCGATTATTTTTAACAATGCACCACTTCTGTTATGATTTACAAGCTACCTTCTGTAAAACAGATCTAGCGCTTGCAATTCCCAATAAGATAGTAAGCCTTCTTTTGCATGTAAGTCTCATTTTTTAAAAATTACTGACTATTTTATATGCCTATATAATTATATAAAATATTTATAATAGATGTATTTTTGCTGCACTTGTCATAAGGTATAATAAAGAATTTTGATATTTTGCAGGATAGTGTCAAATGCTTGCATTTAAAGCTTATACTTATAACTGAAAATTAGAAACATGTAGCCCATCAAAAGCTGCAAAACTCATCAAATAGGATTCAACTGTAAATCAACATCCATGCATAGGAACAAGTTGGCTTATATTCCATTTCAATATCAAGTTAATCCACAGAGATCTACATACATTAGACATAACTGATACTTGCTATGTGGCACTGTTAAAGAGTCACAGTGGAAAGTTACCACTTTACATCCCATGCCTTGATGCTCCACATTTAACTTAGATACTGAGGTACCTGCTTTGTATGAAAGTTTAACTCACAGCCTTGTTTATTTAAACTAAGGACAGTAATTAAAATGATTACATAGGCTGAAATCAGCCTTCTTTTATCACCGAAAATTTTCATCAACACTACTGAGTTTTAACACCTCAACAGGCCTACGTGACTGTAAGGGTTTGAATTAGTCTATATTTATTACTGTATGCTTCTTCTGTGGTACTCACTGAGTAATAAATATTTGTACAATATTTCTTTTTTAAAATTTGTTAGCTCTGCATTCCAATGGAATTTACAGGTGTGACGGTGGGTTAGAATGCAGTGTATCATTTATGCATAATTAAATAATGCTAAAGGTTTTCCTCAACTAATTTTAGAGCAGAAGAGGGGATATATCTGACTAGAGATTAGTTTTGAGAGAGGAAGAATGGTACAGAAAGGTATTCTGTATAACTAACTTCCTAGAGATTTTAATTAACCCTTTCATAAGATGTGGCCTATTAATTCTGATGTGTTTTCTTTACTTGGCATTTGAGGAATACTCTTACACACATTCCTTAAAGGACAAGAATGATTTTCTACTGCCAGATACCTCGGGAATGTTGTCTGTATTTTATGTTTGGGTTTTTTTCTACTGGTTACCCAGGTATGTTTTGTTGTAATTGTCAGTACATTACTCATATGGAAAGAAAATCCAATTTTACGAGTTACTGAATGGTACCTTTGTATTTTTTGTACCTGAGTTTTTGGTTTTTAAAACACAAAATTGGTTAGTTTTCTATTTCTTGGTTTCCATGAAAATTTTTCCTCTGTTTTCATCACTGCTAGTTAGAAGGTAAGCTCTCATCTTGATGAAGTTCAATATCCTAAATTAAACGTTTTGAACTACTTTAATTTATTGCATAAAAAAATGCCTGTCTCTTACAAAAAGGAGGTCTGAGAGATGAATAGCCTCAGGTGTAGGTTTCTTTTAGTACCATTATGGTTCTAAATGGTCTAAATAGGTACTCGTGATCTAAATAGCACTTTCAGACTGGTGAGTCTGCTGAGTAATGTGATTTTAAGCCTTTGGTACTACATAGAAGCAGAATGGTCTGCTCAGCTTCTCAGCAAATAATTCCCTTTTGTCAGCTCCCTCAGCTTTGCACAAGCCTGGTCTCCTCCTCCGTCAGGCTGATTCCACTTGCACCTCCATGTGCTCAGTGCTCAGACTACCAGTTCACATCTCAGCTCACAGCTCACATTTCTTCCAAGTTTTCTCTCAGTATCTTGTTTCCAACCTCCTGTCGAATCTAACCAACACACTAGCCCTATTTTGATCCTTATAGGCTCCTTTTTTTCCAATTCTTTTATCAGTTCTTATGGACTAGGCATGAGAATGGCTGAAAGATCCTTTTTTTTTTCTTTTTCAGCAAGTAGACATAGCAAGAAGCAAACTACCTGTCTCACTTCATGTGGAAGGAAAAGAATGAAGCAGACAGTCCTAATCACAACATGCTCTCTTCTCTTTCCATCTCTCTTCTTTCTCCAGAGCAGCATCAAGTTGCTAAAAGGAGAAGAAAAAGCCCTCCCGCAGCAGGCTGCCCTGACTCCTTTCCTCAGGAAGGAGTGAGCTCAGGAGGCAGGTAATATGAAAAGTTTTCCTTGTGACAGAGCCAAAATTTTTCAGAGGCCTGGAGGTTCCCATGTCATCTTGCAATCTCAGCCAGAAGCCCATTACTCATCCTTAATTCATGGGAGCTGGCATTACTACGTGTTACTCATTAGCGTTGCCACAACTGTGGGTGGGAGCTTCAAGCAGACGTGTTGCTCTCCGGGCCCGGTGTTCACAAGCTGGCCCTTTGTGCTAGAAGTATTTTTAAATGTCAACTATGTATTAAGTAATTACTCAAGTGACTAACAAATCAAAGCTCAAGGCTTTCTGTGAGGCACTCCTCTGTCTAATAAACATGGAGTTAGGTAGTAATGGATCTCATTTAACTACCAATCATCCTCTAAGCTCAGCAGCCATTCTGGTCAGTTAAATGTATCTTGTTTCTAAATATCATACCTAACTAGGCTTAAATGCAGACCTTCCAGAGGTAGCAGGGCAAAGTGTGAAAAACTGCAAAAAAGCCAAACTTCAGGTGTCAAGAGAACTCTTGGCATCTGAAGAGTAACACAAAGGAAAAGAATACTGTTCATTGACAAGTTGTTTCTTTTCTTACTACTTAAGAATCCAAGCCCCAAAATATATGACTATAGATCTTGATCAAAGCCCATTAATTTCCATGGTAGTCTTGGCATTGACTTTGATAGGCTGTGAATCAAGCCCATCCCCAAGTAGAACACATAGGTCTCTTGCACAGCTTATTTCTTTTCATATTTCACATCTTTCTTTTTTTTTTTTTCTTATTTATTTCATACATTATTCACAGATTTTGATGGCAGAAAGACAGTTTATATCTGTGACACAAAGAAGACAAAGAAAGAAATAAAGCATATGTGTTGTCATTATTATGAAAACTAAGGCATATTGGGCACAATGCATTTCATTTTCATTATATTACAGGATTCTAATAAGCATCATTGATAGTGAAGTCACTTGTCCTTAGCACAAGTAAAGAAGAAAGAAATGAAAACTTTTCAGATTGTTTTTGAAAATCTTGTATACTGTCTAGGCATTTTAGGCACAAATTTAATTTCACTTCAACATCACAATTTCCTTTGATGACAAAGTCACGTATCTTTAGTCCCAAACACAGAAGTAAATAAGACATTTAGATAGTTTTCTTTTACTTTGAATGCAGTTTTATATCGGCAAATGTGAGTGCATGTATTAGGCTCATTGAATTTTCTAGTTCAGTCCAGCTTTGGGCTTAATAGGGGCAACTATCTTGATAAAACACAATTGTGTCTATCTGATGGTCTGCAAAGATATATAAAATCTGTAAGTAAATACTGATTAAGATGGAAAGGCAGGGCTGAACTGTCTCTCATGACCAGGACTTTGGCCCACCGCAAGCAATGTATGCAATTATAGCCCAACTTGCATATTCATTTATCTAAGTTGCAATTCAGGGTCTCAGAGGACCTGGGAATGTTGAGCTTTCACCTTATATTTGTTTATCTGAATTTTAATTTAATGCAATTTATTGCCTAATATTTACCAAAAGTTTTTAGCTGAAGCTCCCAAATATTCCTTTCACTGACTGCCTGCATTACTTCTGGTTTTTTTGTGCAGATTACAAATTATTATCTGATTGCCAGGAGAAAAAAGTTATTATGAAATCCACAGTAGCAATATTTTCAACAAATAAATAAAAACAGCTGGGAAAAGTCAAGAGAATCTCCAACTCCATAGCATAATGTCTCTTGAAAATATGGGCAAAATATTTTCCCATTCAGATGTGGCAATGATATTGCTAACAACACTCAGCAACTAGGAAAGAGAGCACTAAATGGCAATAGTCTTTTGTGGTTGGTTTTTTTTGTAAGGAAGAAAATTAATGAGTATGATTTTTCTTGTGAGTCAGTGATGACTGTTTTCCACATATGCCACTGCTGAGTTTCCTGTAGGTCATAACAGATACAAAGTGGGAGGAGAGGATAGTTATCTGGGAGAACTAAAAAAAAAATATTCTCAATGCTATTTCATGGTTTCAATGAACAAAGAGAATTCTCTTTAAATCTATTTATTTCAAAAGATGCATTCCCAGATTTTCACACTGAACTGAAATTCACCCCCCACCAAAGTAAAAAGGTTGTATTTCTGTGCACTTTATTCTGCAGGAAATTTATCAGCTCTGTCCCTGAGTTCTATTTATATGAATGCATGTGCTCTTTAATAGATAAAAAATACTTAGGAAAGTGGTTAGACAGGGTGTTCCTATGTACATAGGTTTCCATGGAATAATACATGTGCAGAGATATGCTACAGTCCTAACCATTTAAACATTTTAGACCATTTTAGTGATTAAAGCATTTTTAAAGCTTAAGATTTGCTTTAAACTTAGGATAGGTCATGACATCATAGTTTAAAAGAGCCAATCAGGAAACTCTCTTCTGAATCTGATAAATGATTTTTAGGTTTGGCGTTTTTGGTTTTGTTTTGTTTGGGTTTTTTTGCTTTCCTTTTATTCTCTAGGATTAGGGTTAATTTTAGTTACATGGAAAATAAGCAGTCTCCTGGCCTCTTGGGATAGTAGACCAATTCTTGTAAACTGTGTACATAGCCCTGATGACCATTTTGTCATGTGCACTACCAAACAATTTATACTCACTTTAGTTCTCAGCAACTGGACATAGACAGCCTTGCAAGAGAACAGCAGGGCTGGATAAAAAGATGGTAGATCTTGTTAAAGGAAGCGTGGTGGTGGAAACATCTTGTAGTATTGTCAGAGACCAGCTTGCTTTTGAACCTCATCTTGTGACAAGCTTACCCAGGCATTCTTTTCTCTTGCTCAGTTCTCCTTCCTTTCATTTTCTCCTGTCTCTCTCTCTTGTTCAGGCATACAGGAGTTTCCAAAGCAGAAGAGGAGGCACAGAATGATGCATAAAGCACACGGCCTTTCCATCACTCCCATTAGCCCTCAAAAAAATTCCTGACTTTCCAAGACCTATTATCTATTCTCTTCTTTACTTTCTGCCAAAACGCATTTGCTAATTCTTGGTCCTCACTGCTAAATACCGGGGAGTGTCTCTTTTGGTATAGCAATTTTGGGGTTTCTACTTCCAATGATGTGAATGATGCAAACTATTTTATCCTCATTCTCAGAAAAAGCAAATTTCCACAGTCTTTTCTGCTGAGGAATCGTAGGCCTGCTCTAATTAAGAAAATGTGAAGTTTTCAAAGTATTTCTGAAAGAGAAAAAATAGAAGTTTAGAATGTGACAATGAGATGAAGCACAATGTTCGGAGGAATATGGAAAAATGACACAAGTTTCTGGAGTCAATCTCCTTCCACTTGTAACTCAAATTTAATCTGGTGTTTTGATGTTCTTAAAATATGAAGTATTGTGTGAACAGATATTACTTAGATAAATGCTATGTTTCAAATAAACCTGGGCAGAAATTCAATATACCAAAGTGGAGAGTAACTACTATATCTAAGTGGAGAGTAATATACCTAAAGTGCTCTGTAGAGATTCTACATAGTTTGCAAAGAAATGCTTTACTTTTCTGCATATTTGTCTTCGTAAGAAGAACAGCCACCCTGTGCTATATATTTTTTCAATTATATTTCAAATATGACTTTTTGCTAATGTCACTGTGATTACTTGCTTTCCTGACTCCATGTAAGGAATAGGATTTATTTAATCTTCTTTCTCTCCAAGCCTACTTGTCACCCTGAGTTGCAATTTTAAAAATAAAATCTTAATCTGGCTAGTTGTCTCATAGTATTTGGCTTCTTCTAGATTAGGGTGGGTTTTGTGTCTTTAATAAAGAGAGGATATTTTAAGAGTAACTCAGTGCTCACTACCAATATGAAAAAAAAAACCCTCTTAATATTGCTGACTTAAGGAATATTATTACAGATAAAATGTATTTTTATCTACTCAGCAATGTGAAAATATTATGTTTGCAGCAAAGAAATAACTAACAAAAAACAGCAAAGGGAAGAAAATTCAAAACCTCAAAAATCTAGGAACAAATGATTAAAGAAGAAATCTTTAAAGTATATAGGCATTTGTCTTATGGTCTGAAACTAATATCCAAGCAAAAATCTTTCACTTTGAAAATCAGTGCAGATACAAATGAGACTAATTCTTTGTTCACCAAGTTTTTTTAGATAATAGCATAAAGGAAATTTTGGATATTGTCACATCCAGAACCAGATTCTTCGTTTTATTTTCTTTTAATGACAGTTCTCATGATTTAGACTCTGAAGCTCATAATTCTGGTTTAAATGTTTCAATAGGGAAAGGAATCAGTCCTGCAATTTGAAAAGAGAACCTAAAAAATAAAAGAATTTTTCAGAACTGTACTATACTGAAGGAAAGTTTAAAAGCCATGTAATAAACTGGTTGAATTTATCTACAAGACAACTATAAGACTGAAATGTAAAAGTAATACTTCCTTAAGACAGTGCCTTTATGCCTCAGTCGTAAACCAGGGCATTGAGGATAACATGAAACACTGAGCAAACATACAAGATTCTTCATATGCTAAAGACAAGCTAATTGTTTCGAAAAGAAAGGGTTTTCTTTGTTGCCACCATCTTCTAAGCATCTAGGCAGGAGCAGGTTTGCAAAAAAAAAAGGGTGATATTGAATTAGCCTAAATAAGATGGCTAGAGAATGTAAACCTTTTGGGTTAGGCAAGCCTTTCTTGAGGTCATACACTTCAAAGTAACATAGATATTTCATGATTGTGTCAAAGTCAGTTTAGCAAATATTTAGAATCAAAGTAAATGAGGTCAGAATTTTATGGCAAAGACCAGTCAATTATCCTATAATTAAAGCCTGGGAAATAATGCATTACACCATGGAATGTAATTCACATTCAGTGTGCAGCTGTGCAACTAGTATTTCCTAACACCAGAATAATAGACTCTGCAATCTCAGTAATTGTAGTACTGACTCAAAAATCTTGAAGATACAGAAGATGTAGAAGGCGTTCTCCCCAGAAAGCATTGTTGGTTTGTTTTTACTTTGATAAGCACAATGACATTATGTCTCTTCATTCAAAACTGTTGTAAGTCGATATTGTGCCTTGCATTGTTAAAATTTTGTAATTATTTTGCACAACTGACATATGTGAATAAGATTAACACAGCCCCACCTTTTAAACACATACTCTTCTTGTTTCTCCTGGCCTGCAGCTGCTTACTTCATTGTATCTTCTGTACATTCTGCCCTAAGGAAGAAATATGTTCACACTCTGCATTAAATACCTTTGTGTATCAGAAATGCACTTGCCCATGAAAGAAGACTAAACTGGCCGTCTCTAAGCTGGAGAATCAGATTCTGGATGATTGATTTATGAATCAAAACCAAGTATTTACATACCTTTAGCTCTATCTTGTACAGAACTGAGTCTTCCTGGTTCACTTGCTACAGTCTCCTGGCATCAGTAAGGTACTGATATAGATGGCAGTGCTATTTATGCTTAAATCCATCTATTTGATGAAAGCAGAAGTTTGTACTTAAACTCATCTTTAAAAGCTTCAGAAGGTAGTAAATTAGCTCAAACATCAGACACAAAATCAGCAGATTTACATAGGTATATAAGTCTTAGAAAAGTCTTAAGAAGAGTAAAATATTAGAACATGGTTTTAAGCCCACAACATAACCAGGAAAATGAAAAATCTCAGCTATGTCCCCAAAAATGTAGCTGATTAGTGAAATACCGAGGTTAGCAGGAAACTGAAGTATTCTTCTGAAGTATCTTTGTAATTTCAGTAGTTTCCTCAATACTTCTTTCAATGAAAAATGTATTTTTAAATAATATAACATTATCCTGTGATTCATACATAGAGGTAGCAGCCTTAATCTAGTCTGTAAGATGTATATGAGGCACTTACTGACTTTAGTGTTTTTCAGTATACAGTCTTGGCAACTAAAGAGGTGAGTAAATCGTTTATTGCTTATGACTGTAGTTTTATAACAACGCAAACAGTAAATCTGAGTCAATCAAACTCAGTTTCTTATTCAGAGGAATAATTGACTGTTTATGCCATTAGACATGAATTTCTGCTTCATTAATTATTAGCTAGCCACTATGTCCAAGCATAGTGACAAAAGATATTGTGTGTGCATATCTTCATGCAACTTATACCAGAGCTGGAGTATTATCATTAAAATAACGCTTGTTGTCAGTCACTAGGGCTTCTTTCCAAGTTCTGCTCATGCTTATATACTCATCATGCCTCTTCTTGTTTTTGTAACTCAGTGATGTACAGTGAGTTCTAAATACCATTTGCTTTTTCAAGGCCTGGATTGTTGGCTCCTTCCCTTACAGTGCCCTGAGCAAAATTGAAATTTTTCTCATTCATTCTACTCTTTTGCTTTTCAGGGGCAGATCTATCTCTGAAGATGATTTGCAGTTTTGGTAGCACATCAAACCACAAGATAAATCAACACAGCTCTGCAAGAAAATCTGTCTTGCATGGATTTTAAGCATGCAGCTTGAGGAAAACAACCACAATCTTGTGTACACAAAGTCTACAGGTAATCATCTGCATTGCCTAAAAAACTGAGCAGTATTTTGTGCTGCAGATATAAGGCTATACACTTGCTAAATTTATTGTGTTTGGTAAAGATAGAAGGTGCACATTTTTCAGTTCAAATAGAGGCATGTAAAAAAAGAGCCATGTGTAGTTGCATTTAAATCTAGCATTTTAAGACAAAATTTTAAAAGAAAATACCTAAATGTTTTGTGTAATTGTTCTCTATCATCAAAATCAGAATTTTCATCTGGAACTGTGTTGCATAACATTTCTCTAAGCATATTGGGGCTTTTTGCTACATATTTTCTTAAATTGTATGGATACAACAGACAAACTTGTAATGGAAAACAAGGAGACATTCTTGTAACAGCTTTACAATGTTATTAGAAGCAATAACCCTGTAAACTTGTTTGGGTACTGTTAAAATGTCTTCAGGAATTCATCAGATATGATGTTCTATTTCTATTCTATCTATTCTTTATTATTGACCCTTGCAAATGTGTTTTTACTTTTTAATAGTACATAAAATGCTTACTTGCTTTTACTTTCAAGTTGTTCTGGAGGCCTGCTTACCTTCACAGTCTTAGCCTCAAGTAACTTGGTTTCTGGGCAAGAACTTCAGCTCTTGTGTAAAAAAATGAGTCAATAAATTCATGATCAGCCTGATTTATCAAACTAATAATGGCTTCCAACTTGAATAAACAAGAGTCATGAGTTACTAGAACATTTTAAGGCATCTCAAAAGACAAATCTAGATAGTTAATCAAATATTGTCACAAGTTTTAGAGAAATCTCAAAAATCATTGAATGATAGTAGCTGAGGTTGGAAGAGACCTTTGGAGGTCATCTGTTCCAACCCCTTCTTGTTCAAGCATGGTCACCTGGAGCAGATTTCACAGATTTCCTGTTGTCTTTTGAACATTTCCAAGGACAGAGGCTACACAACCTATTATCTATGACAGTACTCAGTCACATTGTGCAAGTCACCCTATGAATGACTCAGTAACAAGGCATGCAGGAATACTCTTATTTTCAGTGTTAAATATTTGAGACAACTTCCCTGTAAAACCTTAGCCACAGCGACTGCAGCTTCCTAGTTTAAGAGGATTTATCCTACACATGACTCTGCAAAAAATTATTACAGAGAGGGAAAGAAATAATAACGATAGTAGAAGATACCATCCTCAAAATATTTAACTTCCAAGGTCTTCATCTCAACAGGAAGAATGAGCTTGATGGGGAATGGTAAGGCTGGTTGTGGTTGCTAGAGAAGTTTCCGTGGTTTCTTTTGCCAAGTCAATCTTTTTTTATTTCCACTAACAGAAAATATTTGTCTAACACATCATATCCAATTCACATATACTGCCATTCCTACAATAATTCTCAGTTTGGCTTTCCAATACAGCTAGAGGAAAAGTAAACAAGCAAACAGACATTCCTTTCTCCTAGTCCTGTTTGCAGTGGCACTGACCAATTCTATTGTGAGTGGAGTTTCGTCTTGTTTTCCAGTCTGAGTCAACAACTACTGCTGATCATACCAAAAAAGGACAGCAGACTAGACTGAATTTTACCTTTGTCCTTTTATCATCTACAGTGGTTGACAGCTAAATTTGGGTTTGCCATAAAAGAGCAAACTATTGGCAAGTGTCCTGAGGTGACTCCACTATCTCCATTGCTTCATAAATTTGTCAGTTCACTTTTCATTTGTTTACTTGTGGAGCTTCAATAAAGATCAACAGCAGAATGTACATGTCAGCTTTTTCAGGTGCGGAGGTGTCCTCTCATGGTAAGTACCTTTCAAGTTTATTACATTTGGGGTAATAATATCATTGCTATGGTAATGACATAATATCTGTCACTTTTGGAAATGAGAAATTACACATAATTTCTATTTGCTTCAGTCTTGTTTCTATAGTAACAAGACCAGTAATTCTCATTAATGACTAGGCTGTTAGCATTGTTATTTTTGGTAATTCCAGGTTATTAATGTCCTTAGATTTTCAGTCTCTTATTGACTAAATCTGAGTGGCTGTTAAATGAAAAAATAAGTCCACTTTACTAAAACTATCTTTCACAAAAATCAAAGAGCATCTTTTGAATCTGGCTTTAAAATTAGAGCAGAATTAAGAGAATAAAATTATTAAATCATTTAGACTAGAGGCAGAATTCACACTGACTGGTAAACACAATTATTAACACAAACCATACAACTATGATGAAAGTACTGACATTATCATTTAACATTTCAGTTTGCCAAGCTCTTCTTTCCACTAGGAAAGACATTTCCTCTATAGAGTAATGTTGGTATAAGAACAGCAAAGCAGTTTCAGGCAGAGTGGTTATTATGAGCTCATTTACCATTGGGATTCAAGGTTAAAGGTTGTACCTAGATGCCACAAGGTCACTATTATCTCATGTTGGTAACTATGTATTCTGTTATATTTCATTCTCCCTAAGGGCAAACTGCATGCTAAATGCCTATGTGCTAAAGAATTACGAATATAGTCTTCTAATTATACTTGATAAAAAGATAACATTTACAATGTTTCTCTTCTAAAAAGTTGTACAGATGCCATGAAATAATTCCCAAAAAATTTAATCCACCTTAATAGAACTATATAATATGCTTGGCTTCTCTTCCCTGTAAATTCTTATGCATGCCCAAACTTTACCTACTGACTCTTCATTTGAGTTGTCACATGTTAGTGTCTGCACAATCAGGCATAGTTTATCATACTCGTTTTAAGTCAGTTTTCTTAAGAAGGCTTTAAAAATAGAATTCTTTGAAAATGCTTTGATAGTAAAGTTTCTAATGTCTTTTATGATGTGCTCTTAAAGTATATAGCAATATTTTGCAATCTCTTATTAAATATAATAAAATATTTATAGCCTTTTTCAGTTTAGAATGCTGCCATTGTCTTCCTAGCCAATATGAACAAGTAGAAGTCAGAGATCTACTTCTGCAGTCAGTGAATAATTTATTATGACTTTTGGATTTAAAAATCTGGATTATAGCAGGACCTTGGGAGAAAAACAGAAGAATTAGAAGAAAATGAAAGAACAAGTGAAAGTAAAATAATCTTATCCATCATTATTTCCAATTATAAGAAGTTTACCTGGGTCTGTGACCAAGATACACAAACTATTACTTTATTTTACATCTCTGAAGACAGAAACTAGGTAATTTTGCAATCAGGTAGGCAAAGACCATTGTATTGGCCATGAGAATTTTCTTTCAAAATGCTTCTGTAACTGGACTGTATATCATATCCTAATCTTGCTCATACTCTTCAGTAGCTCAGCTGCAGCTTATACTTTTGTGCAAACTTTTGACAATATCTGCTAGTTCTGACACGTATATTTACATACACAAAGGAAAAAATATAATCTCTCCATGTCTGCTACTTGAAGAAATCCACTTACTTTCTTCCCTACATTGCAAATCAACTCAGAGGTTACTTTTACTGGAGGCTACAGAACAGAATTTATGGAGCTGAAAAGGATAATTTATTTCAATTAATAATTTCCTATCCTAAATATTATTCATGTTAAACATCTTTTCTTCTTGCATAAAAATATATTTTAATATTTTAAATTATTATCTAATATATTGCTTTAATCTCTTGACAACGAATTCTTAGGCCTTCTATCCCTCTTTTGGGCAATGGGGTCAAACTAGTCAACTCACACTACTAGTCAACTCACCCTAGGAAGAAGAGTTGTTGGAGATAGAAAAGATTGTGACAGAATGAGCAATGTTAGTTGCCAAATGACACTGTGGGTCAACAGCCTTTTAGCATAAATTAAAGTAGTGTGTAGACTGCTGCGGTCTATGCCAAGATCAATGAATAACTCTTGCTTGGATGAGGATGCCTGGCTCATTTGCAGCTCTTTTCAACCTCCTGTGCTTCTGGCTTCTTACCACATGTAAGAATGTAAGTATTCAGGTTCTTTACCTTAAATAGATAATCAACTTCAAGGAGTCATTTAAGAGATGGATCTGTGACGCTGAAATTGAATCAAATACCACCATTGGTTTTATCAATTTGTTGTTTTGGTGTTTTTTTGTGGGGTTTTTTTTTTTTTTTCGGGTTTTTTTTTTTTTTTTTTTTTTTTAAATACAGAATCAGTTATAAATAGTAAATAAAAATTGTTTGGATAGATCTAATATTTTATCAGAAAATTCCTTCTCATATGTTTCTGCCTATAGAAATTTCAAACCACAAATTTAGCAAACTTTAAGCACCTGACAATGAGGAATATAATGGAAATATTCAACACTAGCAGATTCCCTTCAGTGTAGCCCAAGAAATGAGCAGTCAGACATTTTCTAACAACATAGATTCTTACCAGCTTTTGCCACAACTTAGAGTTTTGGTAGGAGTCTTTGCAGCAACATGAAAGTTCCGACCAAAAATAAAGGTAGAACAAATCTCAGAAAAGGCCACTGATTACAGGGAATTAAAGAAATTGCAAGCAAAATTCATTAACACTTCCAAATACCCTGTACTTGTTTGAAATTTTTCAGGAAGCAGACAACTTGGAGTGAGAGGTAGCTCAAAGTGACTTTTTGGTTTCCCCTAAAGTGGCAGTTTCACCCTGGCTGGGTGCTAGGTACCCACCAAAGTCACTCTATTGCTCCCCTCTGCAACTGGACAGGGGAGAGAAAATATAATGAAAGGTTCATGAGTTAAGAACTGGGAGAGATCAATAATCAATTACTATCACATGCAAAAGAGACTCAAATTGGGGAAATTAACTGAATTTATTAGTTGTCAAAATCTGAGCATGATAATGAAAAATAAAATAAAGGTTAAAAACACTTTTCCCCCATCTCTACCTCCTTCCGCACAGATGTGCAAGGGAGATGGGGACTGAAGATTATGGTCAGCTTATCACACATTGTTCCTGACAGTGCTCTGAGCAACTAGACCTACCAATGCTCCAGAGGAATAGTCCTTCCCCTGCTCCAGTGTGGGATCCCTCCCATGGGAGACAGTCTTCCACAAACTTCTCCAATATGAATTAATCTCACAGTCAACAGTTTTTCACAAACTGCTCCATTGTGGGTCAGTTTTCCACAGGGTGCAATCCTTCAGACACTGGCCGCTCCAGCAGGTGTCCCCCACAGAGCAACAAGTTCTACCAGGAACCCACTCCAACACAGGCTCCTGTCTTAATGGTCCCTGCTGGGAGCCTGCTTCAGCATTGGCTTTCCAGGGGTTCACAGACCTTCTTTTCAGGTATCCACCTGCTCTGGCATGGGTCTTCTTCACGGGCTGCAGGTGGATCTCTGCACTCCTGTGGTCCTCCATGGGCTACAGGGGCACAGCTGCTCCACTGCGGTCTACACCACAGGCTGCAGGGAAACCTCTACTCTGGTGCTTGGAGCACCCCATCTCCCTCCCTCTCCGCTGACCTCCATGTCTGTGAAGTTGTTGCTCTCACATATTCTCAATCCACTCTTCTCTGGCTCAAATTACTTCTGCATAATAACTTTTATCCTTCTGAAATATGTCATCACAGAAGTGTTACTACCATGTTTGATTGGCGTGGCTCTGGCCAGCAGCAGATCCATCTAGGAGTTGGCCACCATTGGCTCTGTCGGACATGGTGGAATCTTCTGCTATCTTTTCAGAGAAGCCCTCTCTGTAGTCCCCCACTACCAAAAGCTGGCTATAAGACACAATGCATCTAAACAAATGACTAGAGTGAATGTAACAGTTTAATTTTGCCTCACATAAACAGGGTTGAAATCTCTTTCTGATGTTTTGGATTTTGGTCATATTCTGGGTGATATAGGCGAATTCACATTTGCCCAGATTTACTGAAATGCTCATGAGAAAAGTTCCTATAGAATGCAATTCACTTGACTGCTTGTACATACAGCTTTACCTATCTCTGTAGTACAGCCAATTACTCCATCTCTAGAACTTTTAATGGTGATGCATAAACAGGCATTCATGCTTTGTCCTGCCAGATTTTTAAATTCAGCCCCTTCCAATGGGAAGAGTATAACCAACAGACTGTGCTATTCTGTGCCAAGGCTGATTAATCTTAAACTAGTAGTTCCTCTGCAGGAGAAGACCCTCCTCCTCCAAACATAATAGTTTGTCCAAAGAGTGAATCAGTTTAAAAGTTCTTGAAAGATTTTATTTGATTGAAAAATTACTTTTCCCATCAACTTTAGCTCTGATTTTTTTTCTTATCTATATTAGAATACAGAATTGAAAAGGTTCTGAATTCATAAGAGAAATTCAAGAACAAATTTGTTTTATTTTTATTCTTTTTCTGTAGGTTTCCATTTAATTACAATCACTATTACATACAGTGGTAAAACCTCAAATACTTCAGTAGTTGCCTTAACAACAAATCCCATATATACAGAACATATTTCTCTAATAAATAATGTATATCCTGTATAATTTTCTGGAGATTTCGGTTGTGTCCTCAGGTTTTTTTAAGTGTTCAATTAATTTTCCAATTTAAAATAAAAGGTGAAGAACCTTACTGTCAAAATATTTTCCATGGTAATCTGTTCCCCCTTACTTTACCAAACACTGTCTTAAAGCTTTGATTGTCTTTCCAGATTAACTTCAAATATCATAGTGTTTTAAATATATACATGCATATATACATATATATATATTTATCTTTATTGGCAATTCAGCTAACAGGAATAGACACATCCTTTATAAACTATATTTTGCCCTTCCTACTTTAACCATGGGTTTTGGATTATGTTCTGTTCAAATAATTTAAGAAGCAATATTACAGCTGTCTAACTTTAAGCTTTGTAATACTGATGTTAAAACATGATTGATTTTGGTTCAATACTATTGTGTTGTGTAAAATATTTTAGTGAGGACACCCAAGTACATTTTAAGAGTACTTGTCAGTATTATTAAGTTGGTTGCTACACCTGATTTTCATGCACCCATGTGGGTAAAGATATATTTAAGACTTTTTTTTTATTATTATTTAAAAAAGTGCTTGTGGGGGAGGTATTATGTTTCTTCAAGATGAACACAACACTTGCTGAGTTTTGGCACACAACATTAATCTCCTACCATTATGTCACTTGTCAAGCCTTGAGATCTTCCATGGCCAGAATTGACATAATATGTCAAACATTTACAAATCTTTAATTTGCTTTTAGAATGAATGATGCAACCATTCATGTTGTAACAGCATATATCTTGAAATATCCTACCCAGATAAGTTTTCTAAAATGTAGCAGCTATTGAAAATCTGTCATGATATGTAATTTTTTTAAGGACTTTCAGTAAATTTTCATATTACTTTTTAAAATTTCTACTGATTTTAGTCTCATAAAGTGATAACACTGTTATTACTGAAATGTTCTTTTTTTTTCTCAGTAAACTATTTTTTAGATTTCCATGTCTATAAGAAAACAAAATGCTTAACATTAATTGGTTCTACATTGTATTAGCTACTGACATTGCATCCTAATACTCTCTTACATATATTCCTCTCTAATTTTTTATTTTATTTAGTGTTGCAACTGATATGATTAGCATTTATCTTTCTTACTTCACACTGAAGCCCTGCCTGTGCTTGGAGATAAGTATTGTAGTAAGAGAAATAGAGCATGAGTTTGAGAAAGCTATTTCTGATGCTATTTTCTTATACTATATATATGGTTTTGTAAGTAAACTGACTTTAACACATTTCACCTTTCTAAATTATGGTTGTTATTTTCTAAAGTTTTTTAATACAGAGTGAATGTGCAGAAATAGTAGACCACACAGTGTGAGATAATATATTCTTTTAATCACATTAATTGTTTTTGCAGTGAATCATCAATATCGTAGTAGCTTCATAACAAAAAATTTACTTTAAATATCAACTCAAACCCCATTCAATTTCATAGAAAAAGCTGTACTCAGGAAACATAAACTGTCTAATAGGTTTTGTAGAAGGCAACCTCTAGTCCCTGAGTATTGAATACTCTGTTCTTTTTCTATAACACTTTCTTCATAAAATGTAAAACATTTCAAATTATGGATATCCTGAAGATTTTGTTTAATGTCCAGGTGACTTATATCAATTGTCCTTCACCACCAATTTGTCTTTGTCACTAAACAGACAGCAAGCTAATTTGTTTCATTTATTCTGAAATATCACATTATGTCCTGTTCAGTAAATAGAATCTCTTTGTGCATTAAATTTTATTTCTTTATTTTGTCTACAGACTACATTTTAAAACTCACAGAATGATAGAAAATTAGGGCTGGAAGGGACTTAAAGAAGCCATCTAGTTCATCTACTACCTAAAACAAGATCAAATATATCTGTATTATTCCTGACAATTGTTTGTTGAATCCATTCTTAAATATTACAGAAGATGGATATTCTCGAAACCTCCTCAGGCACTCTTGCCCAGACCTTCATTATCTCTATGACTAGAAAGTTTTCCCAAAGCCTATTCTGAATATTTTTTTCCACTAATTTAGTCCCTTTACCTCTTATCCTACTGTGAACAGAGAGTTTTTCTACTTCTGCAGCAATCTTCTAGGTACATGTAGCTGTGTGATGAAAACATATTTGTTCAGTCATGGCCATGTATCCATGACTTACCGGCATTACTGTTGTTTTCTCCAGACTTTCTCTAGCAGAGAAAATACCATTCTGAAGCCACAGTAGTGCTGAGCAAACATATTTTTTAAACAGGCCAAGAGTTTTTATGAGTTGGCCTTGAATCAGATAAATTCCTGGAAGAGAGATTGGCAAAGTCCTAAATATGGAGACCTAACTCTGAGATCTCAGTTCTGCAGTTCGGGGTTGAGGTTCTGGAAATGGAGCTGACACGTCCAACAGGCCTTGACTAAATTGACTCATCTGCCACTTCCCCACAGCATCATGCAATTCACCAGTTTGAGCAAGTGGCTGTAGAATCAGTATGGTGGTGTTGATTTTGTGCTGCAATGCACAGGGAGAAGGCTTCTTCAACCACAGTTTCTCATCTAGTGATTCCCTGTGTAGTCTGGCTGTATCACTGTGTGTTCTAGGGTTTGTTTCCCGAAAGGTACAATCCCAAGGGTACTCCCAAGAGTATAAATACCAGGTTAACTTCAGAAGTTAGCTCTTCCAAATGATGCAAAAAAATGGACATGGGGGTGTTTGCATGGAGTATATCAGCGTAATGTACATTTTTCAATGTGTTCAGGTGAAAATGCAGAGGTAGTGCTATTTACCACTAGGTAAAACAGCTGTAAAATATTTCAGAGTTTAATACTGTGTGAGTCAAAACCTTATGTTAATCCTTCTTACAAATGGAAGACGTACTAGGCAAATTCACAGAACCACAGAATATGATAAGCTGGAAGGGACCCACAAAGATCATTGAGTCTAACTCCTGGCACTGCACAGGAACATCCCCAAGAGTCACACCATGTGCCCGAGAGCATTGTCCAAACAGTTCTTGAACTCTTCCAGGCTTGCTGCTGTGACCACTTCCCTGAGGAGCCTGTTCCAGTGCCCAATCATCCTTTGGGTGAAGAACTTTTTTCTAGTAACCAGCTTAAACCTCCCCTTCAGGTCATTCCCTCAGGTCCTGTCACTCGTCAACACACAGAAGAGATCAGTGTCTATCCCTCCTCTTCCCCTCACAAGGAAGTTGTAACTGCAATGAGGTGTCCCCTGTCTCCTCCAGGTTGAACACACCAAATGATCTCAGTGAGTCCTCATATGGCTCCCCCTCAAGGCTCTTCGCCATCTTCATTGCCCTCCTTTGGACATCTGTAACATATTACAGTGCCCAAAACTGCACACAATACTCAGGGTGAGGCCATAACAGTACAGAGCAGAATGTGACAACCACCTCCCTGGACTAGCTAGTGATGCTTTGCCCGATGCCCCCCAGCACATGGTTGACCCTCGGCTGCCGNGTCTCCTCCAGGTTGAACACACCAAATGATCTCAGTGAGTCCTCATATGGCTCCCCCTCAAGGCTCTTCGCCATCTTCATTGCCCTCCTTTGGACATCTGTAACATATTACAGTGCCCAAAACTGCGCACAATACTCAGGGTGAGGCCATAACAGTACAGAGCCGAATGTGACAACCACCTCCCTGGACTAGCTAGTGATGCTTTGCCCGATGCCCCTCAGCACATGGTTGACCCTCGGCTGCCGGAGCACTGCTGATTCATATTCAACTTATCATTGACCAGAATCCCCAGGCCCCTTTTCATGGCACAGCTTTCCATCATCTCATTCCCCAGTCTGTACGTACATCCAGGATTGCCCCATCCCACGTGTGGCACTTTCCCTTGTTGAACTTCATATGGTTGATGATTGCCCAGTTCTCTAATTTGTCCAGGTCTTTCTGCAGGTCCTTCTTGTCTTTGAGGGAGTCAACAGGTCCTCCTAGTTTTGTGTTGTCTGAAAACTTACTCNTCATTGACCAGAATCCCCAGGCCCCTTTTCATGGCACAGCTTTCCATCATCTCATTCCCCAGTCTGTACGTACATCCAGGATTGCCCCATCCCACGTGTGGCACTTTCCCTTGTTGAACTTCATATGGTTGGTGATTGCCCAGTTCTCTAATTTGTCCAGGTCTTTCTGCAGGTCCTTCTTGTCTTTGAGGGAGTCAACAGGTCCTCCTAGTTTTGTGTTGTCTGAAAACTTACTCAGTATCCCTTCCAGTCCTACATCGAAGTAATTTAAGAAGATGTTGAAGCACACAGGATGGAGCCCTTTAGAACCCCGCTAGTGACAGGTCTCCAGTCTGATGTCACCGCATTCACTATTACCCTCTGTGTTTGACCTGTGAGCCAATTGTTCATGCACCACACGATATGTTTATCCATCTGTGTGCTGATTATTTTGTCGAGAAGGATCCTGTGAAAGACAGTATCAAAAGCTTTACTGAAATTCAAAAAGACAACACCAAGTGGCTTCACTGTATCAACTAGCTGGGTTACCTTGTCATAAACGAAAATCAAGTTTGATAAGCAGCACTTTCCTTTCGTGAAGCTATGCTGGCTGTGACNTGCACCACACGATATGTTTATCCATCTGTGTGCTGATTATTTTGTCGAGAACGATCCTGTGAAAGACAGTATCAAAAGCTTTACTGAAATTCAAAAAGACAACACCAAGTGGCTTCACTGGATCAACTAGCTGGGTTACCTTGTCATAAACGAAAATCAAGTTTGATAAGCAGCACTTTCCTTTCGTGAAGCTATGCTGGCTGTGACCAATGTCAATGTTGTCTTTCAGGTATTTTTCAATATTTTCCAGATTAATCTCCGTAAGTTTACAAGGCACTCAAGTGAGACTGACAGACCACTGATTTCTAGGGTCCTCCTCCTTGCCCTTCCTGAAAATCAGGGCAATGTTCACCAGCTTCCAGTCATCTGGGACTTTTCCAGTTTCCCAAAGCCACACAAAAATCGAGAGAGGTTTTGTGATTACATCAGCCAGCTCTTTGAGGACTCTGTGATGAATCCCAACAGGCCCCACAGATTTGCAGGAATTAAGCTGGAGCAGCAGATCTCACATGATCATGGTCCTCCAGCTCAGGGCACTGAGAACCCCTTAGTCCATCATTTGTGCTGAATATAGAGGCAAAGAAAGCATTAAGCACCTCTGCCTTGTTTCTGTTCATCTTTATGAGATGACCGTACTTGTCCTGTGATGGACTAATAATATTTCTATGCAGCCTGTTGCCATCAATATATTTGAAAAAACTCTTTTCATTGTCCACACTTTTCTGGCAGCTTCAACTCCAGCTGAGCTTTGGCTGCATGAACTACAGTGGCAAGAAGTATCTCTTAATTCTTCCCATGCCACTCGATCCTGCTTCTACTCAGCATTCCACCTTCCTTTTTTCCATTATTTCCAGAAGAAGATCTCTACTCCACCAGGCAAGTCTTCTGCCTTACCTGGTTGACATCTGACATTTGGGAATTGCCTGCTCCTGTGCCCTTAGGAGGTGATATTTAAAAAGTCATCAGCAATGACGAACCCCAGCACCTGCAAAAACGTGGTGCCAGAGACCTTGCTTACTAATTCCCTGAGCAGCCCAAAGTCTGTTTTCCTCATATCCAGAGTGGAAGTTTTGCATCTTTTCCTCCTGTCAACAAAGATTTTAAACTTGATTGCTTCACGGTCACTCTATCCAAGATGGACTCCAATCTTCGCTTTGCTCATGAGACCCAATCTGTTGGCAAGCAGTAAATCAAGGAGGGATTTATCCAAGTTGTCTCCCAGCAAATATAAGGTATCAGAATTCCTCCTATTTTTTGGACATTAGCCACTTGAGATGTGGATACCTAAGTTAGAACTTAAAGCTGACTTCATATCCAAAATTGCACAGATAGTTAGTACATACCTTCACCAGATGAAATTTGGTGAATATCTGACTAGAGTACTTAAGCCATTTTTTCAGATGATGGTGTCTGTTCTTGCATCTATTTATCACATCTTCTTAACATTAATTTCTTACTAGTGAAACGTGTCCTGTTCTTCAGTTACATTATTGTCATTTATTTGTCCTTGGTCCCTCCTCTCCTAAACTCTTTTAGTATTGAGAAGACAATAAATGTCTGCTGTTTGTATAACAGAAGCTGAGGCATTCATTGAGATGCGCTATGCGTGTATTTTTTTGTTATTCAATGTGATAATAGAATTAGAGTGTGTTAAAGAGAAAATTCTCATATAAGACAACCTGTCATACAGACTGTCCATCTTTAGTGTATGATATTACAACTTATCAATTGTTTAGGTTTTTCCAATGCTTTGCTTTTTACCCACATATAATCTTGTGCAACTGGCAATGGGTCCACATATGAAAACATTACTAAGATCTCAGGGACCGACTTCATTACGCATCACCATGACTCTTAAATGAAATTATGCATACTTTATGTAGTCCAGGTTACCATGGGAAATATTTTCTTCTTTAACAGACAATAAATTGAAATAAACGAATACATGTAAAATTTGTTTTAAGGAAAGCAACACTAACTTATGAGTGTGGCAGTGTATCCAAGTGTTTAAGTAAATAAACCCTAATACTTAATTCCATTAAACTAAAACAAAAAAATTGAACTTTCAAATTTCTCAGATGCTATATAGTTGAAATGGCCAAAAGACAGCTATACTTGGAGCATAGTAGAAAACATATAATGTATCATACAAGTACTAACTTGATTCAGCTAACACAGAGGCCAAAAGTTCAGCATTCTCTATCTAAAATGAAAATCACCTAGTTCCATACTATGGAACCATGAGGTCTCATGCTTTTCATGTCAATATTTACAATTACCACTCTTAAAATTGACATTTGCAGACAGGCTAGAAACCCAACTTAAGATCTGAATGTCCTCCACTAAGTTCTTGCAGATGTATTGCTGCTGGCAAGAGTTAATCTGCCTCACTATGCTGTCTGAAGGTAGTGCCACAAACTTGACACAAGTACCATCTCAGAGAGCTGGATATTAATTTCATAGTTCAGCCTGAACAAATTACATCTGTGGAAAAAAGGCAAAAGCAACACTAAAAATTTCTTCAAAGAAGAGTTGCATTGTTCCAGCCTGCTCTGATGTGGACTTGCTTTTCAACATAAAGTTTGAAAAGATTGACTGGTGTGGTAGAAGGTAGAATCTTTTCTCTCTTCTGTGCAGAATAAGAAAGAAATATTGCTGCATCATTCGCTTCTGTTGGAGAAAGGAGCTTACTTACATGCAAAAAGAAACTGTTCCATGTACAACGGAATACAAATCCCTCACAATTTCACTGAAGACAATGGCCTTGGGGACATTACTTGGGTAGAGGGTAGTCTGCAATCTAAATGTGCTAATTACTGCAAAAAAATCCTGTTAACATAAGGAAGAGTAACAGGAGGCAACTTACAAATAAAAGTATGTTTTCAGGGCATTGCATCTAAATGTTCCACAAAATAGCACTGCCTAGTAAGGATTTTGTACTAGTATTACCAGTTTCTGGTGCAGACGAAGATATAATGCTTCAGGGATAGTAGCAATTGCTTTTGCTTCAGTAAAGTATCACTTGTTTTGTGTCAGGGCTAAAATCTGTTTGCTGGCTTTGAGTAAAATGCAAACCAATGGTTCCAATTGTGCTTTCCTACTGTCCATTATTCAAAAATCTCTGGAAATTTTTCAGTTTATTACATTGCTTACAAGAGAGTTTAATTTGTATACTTTAATTATGAACAGTCTTGAAGATTCTTGTATCGTTTCATATGAATAATACTCTTTTTATGCTGACAAGTGTTCTGAATAGCAGTAAGCATTCTTAACCCATGAACATATCTGCACTTCAGCAATGGGTATTTCTGTACCTACTGAGTTTACAGAAACTGTGCATAGTTTTGTGTTTTTGTCCTTTTGCTTGGAAAATATAAATTCATTATCTTCGTTACTATTCACGTCTATGTTAATGCGGTGCTAATGTCTCTACTTGGTAAGAATGTTCCAAAGAGTGTATTTCCAGGTATTTGATGGCAAGAGAAATCCATTGTTGTATTTATTATTACACCATATGATCTAAATATGTTCTTTAATTTATCATCTCCAAACAAGACATTTTTGTGCTTAACCAGTTTACTTTAAGTACATTCCCTAGGTTCAAAAATGGGGGGGAGGGGGTTATCAACCAATCCAGAGAATATCATGAATTGTTGCAGTCTCCTAAGTCTTTCACGTTAAAGTCTAAACAATAAAAACAGATAAATAGAGGAAATGTCAAACTGAATTCTGGGTAATGATCAGATCAGCATGCTTTTATACAATTTCCATCACTTTGAATTTTAAATCACCTTTTAAAGGGCACTAAAGCATTCTTGCAAATTAGTCTGCACTCCAATTAATGCACCCAACATGACAATAAGACCAGTTTCAGCTTGGCTAAGCAGACCAGTCAACCAGGAGGATGTGACTTGAGGACTTGGAGAGCCTGTGCCTCCACCTTTTTTCCCTCTCTCTTCACAGCAGCTTAGGTCCAATTAGGCCAGTTAATCTGCCTAAAACCATTGGAAAGGAAGGATTTCTCTAATAAAGATGAAGCATACTTTGAGAGGACATACAAATTAAGTCTACTCTTTTCAAAAGACAGAAAATTCCAAGATTTCCCTCAGCCGTCTATCTTAAAGGTATTTCTTTTAGTCAAGACCAAATGATTTTTCTCCACAGGGATTTTAACTTCAAGAGATCTGTGATATTTGTTAAAATGTAAGGGGTTTCTCTTTTGTCTATTTATTTTTCATACTGTGCTCATTTTTGACATCCATTAAATTTTATAAGACTAGACTGCAAGAGGTAGTGATGAGGAATGCCAGGTCATATTACAAGAAAATGTTCATAAATAGAAATGACTTGGTGTTTTTCAATCAAGAAGTAAATAATACTTGCATGAATATATAGGTATTTGAGTAGCCTAATCTGAAATTTTGGAAAGGAATATTGGAGGAGATTGGAACAACTTATAAAAGCATGCTTAAATGAAACACATTTTAACAGGTTGAAACAAAATTCTTGCAAAATGGCTAACTATTTTGCATAGTATTTAGTTCACTCATTTAAAAAAAAAAAAAAAAAGAAAGAAAGAAAAGTAAAAAATCTCAATCTTCCTTATCATTCAGTTCCCCTAGCAAAATGTTGAACTGCTCAGAAATTATTGGCAGTGTTGCAAAAGAAAAGGTATAGAAAAGACATGCAACATTTTTTTAAACTATAAAAGTGGTATAGAAGGGCAGTGATAACTGAACTCTATGTTTTCTACAGCTAGAACTGGAATTTTCCTATTTACATTGGCAACAAAAGGTCAAGTTGCTGTTCAAAATAAAACTGAAGATTTCTTACTCTCTTGTCCAACACAAAAGCCACTAAAGCAGTGAGATGTGTAATGGGTCATTTATTTAGTTACCATATATACCATGTAAATTTTGTTGATATTCTATCCTACCTCTTTGTTCTGATATCAAGAAGCCGTTCTGAGCATATTAACATGCTCACAAGCTAGCTAGCTGGCTGGTCAGTTGGTCAACCACTGATCACCACAGTCCAATCTGATCCACGCTTCTCAGAAGTCAGTTCAGAAGTCAGTTTCTTCGGCTTATGTTTGAAACTGATTGTATATTCAGCTGCTCCAATCCAGAATGTTCTCCCATTTGGATCTAAACTTAATCTAAATACTTTAACTGAAGAGAGAGATCAATGGCATTGGCAAACTATTTTTTATCAATGAAGCTCCATTTTGGCAACTTCCTTCCTTCCTGTGCAGTAGCCCCAGTACAGCAGATAAGAGACATTAGTATAGTCCTTACACAATGCTTTATAACTGCAGAGTTTATATTTTAAAAAATTTTCTAAGATAGGCCAAACTCTATAAAATTCCACATATCTCCATGTACCACAGAAACTGGTTGTTAAGCCCTGGGATTCCCCATCCTAGTGTGCCAGTCATGCCATTTTTTCTTCTTGATTCACAGATTCAGTTGAGTATGCTCTCATTTTTTTCAGTCCATTTTTCTTTCACATCTTATTCAGCTAAAAGCTTTGAAATAACGGCCACAAAGAGGCATGAAGACTACAGATGAGAGAACACTGAGAAAACACGTAGATTTAGAAAGCAAAATTTGGACATAATATTTGAAACATAGAAGTGAGAAAATGCTCTGGCTAAAAAAAGTATCAAAATAAATTAACAGAAGAAGAAAACTGAGAATAAGAATGCACTATAAGAAAATATGAGTAAAAGCTTACAAAAATTAAAAAATGTTATCTTATAGATCTTAAAAGAGTAAATAGAAAAAAAAGGAAGTGTCATTTAAATGATATTTAAATAAATGCCATTTAGCTAGGCATTCAAATATACTTCAATTTGCCACACCTGTTGCAATCTGCAAAAGAGAAATCAATAGCATTTTCCAGCAGGGAAGAAGGGATGATAAGTATGGGCAGGAATGGGATATTACAGGATGAAATCTTAATTCAACCAAATACATTTAAGTGTCCATTTGAAATTTGGTAGTTTTTTATGCTTTGCAGGAAGTATTTCTACATTCTTAGTTTCATTCCCTATATGTTATTAATCCCTAGATTGCCAAAGGTTTTTCAACTTTTTATTTCCTTCTTCCTCAAGCATTTCTATTTTATAGGACCCCATGTGAAGTGTCATGCTACTCAGCAGGGTAGGAATTTTGCAATGTCATCCTAAGGGTTAATCTCCAAATTATCTATTGTTTGTTTTTCTTGCACTGTATAATAATTCTTCTTTATTAACCAAACTTCCTTTTTCAGGTATTCTTTAAATAAGAAAAAAGAATCTGAAAGGGATGATACAACCAGCACTATGTTCCTCATTGTTCTTTGTTTCTCCCTTCAGAGTCAGAGATCTAACAATGTTAAATAAATCCATGCATTTGTCTATCACAAACAGTAAGGGAATAATTAAAATAAGTAAAGGCCAAGATGCCAAAAGGCATAAAGGATGACTGGGGGAATCAGATATACACATGCAGTTCCAGAATCTGAGTAAAGAACCTGCTGTACAATACATGATGGAAATTTCCTTTAAAAATGAATGGAAGGACATGAAAGGAACTTTTAGCAATTGCCACACATATATCTAATTACAAATAGGAACATAGCATGAAATGCAATTAAACTTTTTGATAGATCAAAGCATTTTCTGCAATAAAAAGGAAATAAAAAAGAAATATTGTACTATACATTTAAATAGCATAACTGATTTCTACTAGGGAATTGCATGACTACTATAAGTCCAAACTGAAATAATACAAAAGGTGTTATAATATTTGCCTTGTTCATCAATGACCATGAGAATGTTGCAAATGTAATTATCCAGTTCAATTAATAAAGAAAATTAACTGCATGGCAAAAAAATAGGCAAATATTCTCAAAAAAACTTTCTATAAAAAGTTGACATCTGATATTCTGCAAATGTGTTCACTAAGTTCTGTGTACATTTACAAATAGAATGACTGGTATCAAGCACCAGTTCCTATCTGGGAAGAGGCTGCTACATTTTCTGAACACTCTTTCCACGGTGTCTCTTGTTAGGGAGCTCCATGGTCTAGGCGCAAGCCTCTGAGCTGGGAGATGACTCCTTCTAGTTTAGTCTGAGCTATTGGTTTCCTAAGCACCATAGACAAATCATCTGGTTTCTCTGTTTTAAGGTTGGTCATGATGGAATATTACGAAAAGCAAGAAAAAGAAGCAGCTCAGAGCTCCAGTTAAAAATCAAAGGTAACACTTGAGCAGAGTTGCTAGATATGTCAATCTTTTTTTTAATTTAAAATAAGATAGTTCAATTAAAGATACGGATAATATAGAAATGTATGCATTGCAGGCATCTTGGGTGCAAAGCAGGCAGGACACAAGTTATCTGATTGCAGCATTTGTTCCTCTAAGCATTTGTTGTGCCAAATAAAACAAGAAAAAAAAATGCTAACTCACTTCAGTCTGTGAAAACAACATCGGAAAGACTGTATTACAACCTAATGGCGTAAAGAAATCAGCTGTGCAAGAATTAAATCTAGAAGCAAGAGTACGTATTTAAGGTGGAAGAGAATGCTGATGTGTTTTCATGTAAATAGAAAAGGTTTAAACTGTTACCATTCTTTCTGTATCATATGTATATTTGTTAAACTACAGCTAAACTACAGCTGTGGTCGATTTATAGTGAAGAAATTCTGTATAACTCATTACAAAAGAATTAGTAGCATTTGAGAAAAAAATCCTGCTGCAAACAGTGTGTTTCATTTTCAACTCAAACATACTTACATTTTAGGTGGCCACATACGTATTGAAAGACTATATTGGGTATGAGATAAGGAAATTACAGTAACTGCTATATCATAATAGAGTGAGATAAAATAATAAATAATTTTGATTTAAAGGGAAAAATACTTTGCAAGTAATTATTCTCAGCTTGTAAATGGTGTCTCTCTATAACCAACCAAGCATATAACAAGAAGATGAAGAAGAGGCTTATTTTCACTTCATTTCACTTCTTTGTAATTGACAAGCTCTCACTGAGTGTCAACTTTAAAAGATGACAAATCCTAAATCTTACAGGACTCAATTCAATAGTTCACATCTCTAAACCGTTTTCAAATTAATCTACATTTTCAAATGAATCAGGCATGAAACAGAAGGTGACATCTATATTACAAAAATATTAATTTGCTTGTCTTTTTTCAGCATCCAAAATAGCTTTAAAATACTCAGTTTCTTAATATAATGCATAAAAATGAAAAAAATGCACAATATTCTCTGTTTCACAAGTTTAACTTTTTGCTTTCCTATTCTATTCCAGTAGGCATTAGTTTCCTTATTCAAAATATACCTATTTTGTATTTGATATAATGTGGCAATTATACTTCAGCTGCTTCAAATGACATAAAACACATGAAAGACGTAATGATGAAAGGACTAAACAAATTGAAAAATAATAAATATATAAATTTGGGGTTACATTTTCCTGTTGTCCCCAAATGCTATACTGTTTCCCTTTATGACCCTTCCTTTATTCAAATTTGTAAAGGATCTGCCTCAAACAGTCTTATTTCTGAGTAAATCAAAAGCATCCTCTCTTTTATAGTGCTCTTCTTTTTTTTTTCTTTTTTTTTGGACCCATTTAACCACCGGAGCCGTCATCATGGCTTAACTTTCTCTCTTAACTAACAGAGAATACATGTAAGCAAATTTTTTCCTAAACTTAGACTTCTTTATAATTCTACTTACAGAAGTTAAATGGAAATAATGGCTTTTCAGTCAAGATGGGGAATAGTTTGAGAGCTGCTTAGAACTAGATGTTTAAATGATGTTAAAAACAATAAAATGAGTTAATTAATCAATTTAAAGGATATATTGAAAAGTGTTTTCTTCTTGTTTCTAAAAAAATTAAAACAGAAAAAAATTTGGCAAAGATCGTGGAGAGTATTTCAAAACACCTAGCAAAAAAAAAAAAAAAAAAAAAAGAACCAAAACCAAAAATATTACCCAAAAAACTAACCAGTTGAGATTTAGATCTTCTCACTAGATGGTTTTTGGGTTTGCCCATGGCTGTTCCACACCAGTAATTTATGTTTCCAGTATTCACAATGGAATATTTTTGTCTATCCCTGTACTGTACTAATTATCTAGAAACTAAAAAACATATTGCAACTTCCTGCAGCATTCTAGAAATGAAGAACACAGGATTGAATGGAAAGTTCTTATAACATACATTTCTTGATTATTACTTCAACTTTTCCATACAGTTATCCAGTCCAACAGCAAGTTTTGTCTCGAAAATGCTTCACTAACTTTTTGTAGCTGAGACTTAGTATAGTTGATACTTATTTGTTAAATACTCTGTCTACTTCTCTTAGCAAATGGAAAGTGATAGCAAATACTACCATGGAAAACAGAATGTGAACATGGCCAGAGAAATGACTCTACAGGAAGCTGAAGTCAAGAATCCTTTAGGTTTCTATTTCTTTTTTACCTTAAAGGTAAAAGGTATTGAGGTAATGAGCCAAGGGATGCTTAATATATAGGAATAAACCCTCAACTTTTCCCTTTTTAACAAGAGGGGTGTATGAGTCTTGTTTCCAGCAGATATACAGCATGTACTTAAAATCATCTCTTCCCTCCAGCAACCTGTCTGTAACAAAGTTAAGGGCAGATATGTACACATATCAAGGGATATGTCAGGTGTCTGTGCTCATCTCTTATACAGTGATTTTCCATAAACTAATCTTCACAGTCTTTTGCCTTTCAAAACCATATGCACAGGTCAGCTTTTTTCCATTCCCACCCCCTGCTTTTTCTGCCTCCCTCCTTCATTAGCTTTCTAATTCATTTATCCTCCTTTTTAATGTGAAAAATCCCTACCAAATTCATTTATATGTTTTACTTTCCTACATCTCTCATGTTTTGCTGTGATATGTCAACAGTATTGTGTCTGAGCAATTTTAGAGACATTCTATCAGTCACTTTATCATCAGATTCCTACTAACTCTGTATCTGGTCTTCAATGTACCAGTATCAAAAGCCATCTTGATGTCCAAGTAGATTATGTTTGTTGCTTCACCCCTGTCAGCTCTCATTGTCACCTCGTCAAACAAGTTAATAGCATTTGACAAGCATGGCTTCCCTTTTATAAATGTCCTGGTTGTCTTTGACCAGTCTGCACCTGTCCAAGTGTTCTCCTATTTTGTCCCTAATCAATGACCCTAGAATTTCTTCCAGTTCCCTTTGGTGTTTATACACTGAAATGTTCAGTTCGCTCAACTTCCAGCTCAAGAATCTTGCTCTGAAAAATTAGGAAATGTGACTTGCTTGGAGTAAATATTTTTAATATGTGCATAGGTATTTATATCAACCATTGCCATAACATTCCACAGTATAAAAAGAGCTTATTTCATACAAAAAATATACTACATACCAGATCTTCAGAGAAGGAAGAGAACACCTCTATAAAGGAGACAGAGAAGCAAATTTTTAACACCCAAAGCACTGAACTTTCCTGCCACTGTAAGTGCTTGTCATTTGGATGGTGGCAGTAAAGGACAATTTAGAAGATACTTTCTAATTTCTGATGCAATAGGTAGTGGATAACTTCTAGTAAGCAAATAAACTACCTCATGTCCAAAATACAATTATTTTAAAATAATTTCTAATAATGCCAAATTTAATCATGTTTATTAATTTCTAGTGCTTTTATAGGTTTTGTAGAAATGTATTTTATTGTATATTTCCAAAGCTCAGGTTGTCCATCTTTCCTCAGAGCCATCTCATTAGCAGTGTATGAAATTAATCTTTCAGGTAGAACAATGCATTTAACAGTATGTGTCTGAACTTCAGTGCACAGGTGGAGAATAAACCATAGTAAAGAAATTCTCCAAGTGTAAATTTCAGTACTAGCAGTGCCAGTGTCATTCTCATAAGATTACAACTCATATAAGCACAAAACCACTGGTAAAGACTAAAAGGTACACATTATTTCACTAATAAGAAGCAGTTACTGTCCCTCTTTCCAATTCTACCACAGTTCTAGTTACACAAGTAAACTTTCTGGCAAAATGACATCCAAATTGCATATGTCCTAATTTGAATCATCAAATAACTCCTTCATTGTTACTCCTTTTAATTTCAGACAAAAGTCCTCTAGCAAAATTAAATTAGTGTTTAATTTAAGTATTTCTTTGTTGTAGTGTACAGAGATTACAAAAAGGTATATTTCTGTTCCATATCTTTTTCAGGCAACATCAGTTCCTGAAAGATTTCTCCCTATTATGACATATCTTAAATAAAAGGTCACATTTACTGATATTTCTTAATGTCCCTTTAGCTCCATATTTCATCTAGCCCCATGCCTTCTCCTCCATGATCCAGGAAGATCTCAAGGTAGTTTTTTAAGTAGACTCTAGGGGATTTGCTCCCTGTATCATTTAAGAAGACAGTGACTCTTGGTATGATAAAACCCTGTCGTACTGAGAAAGAATGACTGCACTCACTGGAGGTATCCTCCCAGGAAGCGGTTAACTTCCCTCCTCTTCCCTTAAGAGCACGAGTCCACTCTCTTATTCTGCAGAGAGGCTACAGGGCCAGCTTAACATGTTATTCTTAAATAACACTCTCTAAATGTTATTTAGTAAGACCTATTACCACCTATTTAGATTATTGTAGAACTTCCTAGAAGAATGTAAATGACCTCCCAAAGGCTACATTAGGTCCCATCTGTGATTAGGTAGTTTACTTAATCCTCACTGTAATAATTCACTTTCCCTTTGTGTACAGCAGCGGGCATAGTCTGGTATACTGTGTGAAGGAAAAGGATGCCCACTCTTCTAGGCCATTTTGATTGTCTTCTGTTTCTAAAAAAAAATTTTTTTTTCTAGCAAGTGAAAAAAATTCAGGCAAATCTGAATGATTAAAAGATTAATTTTCATAGTCAGAAGGCACAGAAAACTTTCCACAAAAAACAGCTTAGGCTTTAAAATTTTTATCCTCATGGTTTTGGCCACAAGAAGCAGGTTTTCTTGCACAAGAAGCACCTCATAGGCCAGTTCTTTATAGTTTCTTTACTCCGAGCACCAGTTCAGATACCAACTTCATTGTTAAATTCTGTTGAAGGCAATGTCCAGTTGAGAATTGCTCAAAGTGAAGTTACAAATATCATGTGGCAGGTACTTTTTCTTAAACAAAGCTTTTTGGTTGCCTATCATACCTCTAAAGGAAGAGGGGATATTTTCCTCTTTACGATTTAAGCCCTTCATGGCATAAATTAATAACCAGCCCAAATGAGCAGATGATCTTACTCTAAGGTATGGAAACAGCAAGATGATAATCAGGAAACTGTAAGATGTCATCTGTAGCACGTTTTACATACAGTGTGCAACGGAAAGTTTATGTCCATAAGACAGGATCATATTTGAATAAACCATGTCTTGCTCCATCTCTTGTTCCTTGACACTGTACAACAATGGATTCCGGGCTGGGGAATTCATAACTTCTCTGGACAACCTGTTCCAGGGCCTCACCAATCTCAAAGTGTAGAATTTCTTCCTAAAATCCAAATTAAATCTACCCTCTTTCAGTTTAAGGCAACTCCCATTTGTCAGTACATGCCCTTGTCAAAAGTCCCTCTCCAGCTCTCATGTAGGCCCCTTTAAGTACTGGAAGGCTGCTGCAATGTGTTCCCCAAATCTGCTTCAGGCTTAGTAACCCCAGCTCTCCTGGTGTTTTCTGAACATTTTCAAGTGTTCAAAAACTCGATAAGACCTGCTTTAACTTTTCTCAGGAATGCTACAGTAATTATGGTTTTTGTTCTTGGCAATGCACGGCGGAATGCATAATGATAGGGACATAATAGGATACAGCATTTTAAACAATTCAGAGGTTCTCGAAAACAAAAACAAACGAGCTCAAAATGAGTTATAATTAAAGATCACTTTCAAAGGAATTTTTAAATCTTACATTCTGTTATATCTGTTTCTATGTATTGTAATCTTCATTAATGATTTGAGACTGCAGATTATAGGAAGCAACGTGCCACCTTCACTTCAGTGAGCATTTTTAAGCTTCCATTTTTTGACCAGTTGCCCTTCCCCCAGTAGTATTACTGTTCCAGTAGCGATTTCCTTTTCAAAGTAATCAATACAGAAATAAAGCAGAGTAGCTTTAGTCTCAATTTCCTCGACAGTTCTCTGCCATTCCTTTTAACTCCTGAATACTTTAAATTGTATCAGTAAACATTAAAAAATAAACAGTGAATTTTTAAGTTATGTTGTGTATGTACAGAGGAAGTCTGTTTAGAGATACATTTCGCCTCCTTTTGGGTGATATGGAAATCTAATGACTCATTTTTGCTGTTAAAAATTATGAAATAACTTTTAATGAAAGAGCAGTGTTGCTCTAAATTTTTAAACTGCTTATTCCAAAGAGTGAAAGAATGAGAGCTGCTCAATGAACAACTACACAAATCATTTAACACTGATGAAACAGCCGAAAATGTTTAATCCAGTGTCATCTGTAAAGCATTTTTTAAATTTTTTATTAAATATTTAACTGAATTAGTCAAGCAAAAGTAAATCTAACACACCGCATCCTTAAGTCAATTAGAAACAATTTGCAAAATAATTTTGTCTTTGAAGATAAGTCAAGTACATGTATCAGTGTTTGAGAAACCCACACATTGTCAAAGATCCAGCCACAGTCATGTAAACAACTCTGAAAAATGTTAATTGATTCTAACCATTGGTGCAAATCATAATTGCTAATAAGTCAATAAAGTTGTGAATGCCCCGTCCCTGGAAGTGTTCAAGGCTGGGTTGGATAAGGCCCTGAGCAACCTGATCTTGTGGCTGGCATCCCTGCCCATGATGGGACTTTTGGAAACAGATGACCTTTACAGCCCTTCCCTGCCCAATCCTTTCTGTGAGTCTATGAAGATTAGAGGGAAAAAATGAAAGAAAATATTATTATGAGCAAAATATATAAAGCTTTTATGTGATTCTAACTACTAAAAAGGAACTACATAAAGTCCATAATTACACAAATTCAAGGCCTATGCCAAAGTACTGTGCCAATGGCATTCACTGGCCATTATAAACATTACAGCACAATTACATAAAGCCCATTTACATACACAGAACTTGTTACAATTATAACAGTGTAACAACAGAAAAAGGAATGGATATTGCCTAATAGCTTAAATTTGAAAGTTTGAATTTTAGAATTTAAATTTATATCCTTCATGCGTCCACTGAAATGTATGAAATAGATAACACTAAAAGATGAACCATTATAACTCTTTCCTACTATTTCATCAGCAAATGTAGAGTATACATTAATCTCCAGTAACTCAAAACATGACACTAACGCTTATAGTAAGTAAAACATCATAGAGGAACAAGACCAGAAAATAATCATATTTTTTATGGTAAATAACTTGACTTTTTTTTCTCTTTATAAGATTTAATAGGGACATACTGTGCATGATGCAGTTAGTGAGCAAGTCTTGAAACATTGTATGCAAGGCTTTCCTACTTTATAGATTCAGTCTGTAAGAGTTTCTATTGTGTAAAATCAGTTACAATGACCCAGGCTTTATATGGGATCAAGGACCAGTTAAAATTTTTCAAGTTTTAAAATCTAAGCATTCCTAGGGTTGAAGTGAATTTAATGAATTTTACATTTGACTTTTTCATGAAGAGAAAGGAAGTGAAGGTTGAGACAGCCATTTTGTTTCAGCATAGTTAATATGTCTCTTTCCCTAATGTTTGTTTGCACTTCACAAACAGTAATATAGAAGGAATGCCAGCTTTACTAGATGAGCAACATTATGACAGTTTCTGAGAGAGTCAGTTTTTAGCAGGTTTTTACAAAGCTGATTTAAAACATGGGGTTTTTTCTGCTATTCCTGTAGGTGATTTCTGCAGAACGTCTACTGATTTTCTTTCAAAATGTTATTGAACCACGAGGGTTATTTGTTATGTTTTCGTTTACTATAGTGTCATTTTATTTCAGTATTGTCATGTGAATAATAGGCAATCAGGGCTGAAACTTTTCAAAATTGCAGCCCTCTAGATGTTACAATTAAATCAATTACAAACCCAGAATAAACAGTTTTTAATCACATCAGACATTTCTGCTATATTATACTATTCAATTCTGTTATGATGGAAATCTAAACCCCATAGAATACTTCAAGAAAAAATACTACAATTTGTACAAAATTCCTGCTTAGCCTGATTAATAAACTGAAGCTCGGAAAATGATGTGCATGAAAACAGCTGTTCTTGCCAATAATGGCATTTTATTTTCAATTTTGGAACTAACACTGTGTCAATCTAAACAATACTTAAGTACATTATGTAAGTATAACAAGTGACACGACATAAAACAAAATGTACCACATCCAGGAAGAATCAAAAGTAAACAGTGCTGAGAGGAAGGCAATTGTAGCTCTGCAGCAGCTGGTGATAAACCATTGCCATCAGAAAGAGGAACATGAGGAATCACGGAAGACTGCTGTCTAATTATGCCATGCAGATGCCCTGAAAGACATAAAAAAAAAAATTTTATATAACGCAATGACATGGCTTTACAGAAGCAGCATTTTGTACAGGGGCAGGTGCAGCTAGCGGAACAGCTTTGCTAAAAAATGGCAATTTTTACAAAACCCCATGCATTGTCTATATCATGATATTCTAATACATTATACATATAGGTAACAGTGTATATGTATCACTGAATTACATTTGTTGCTTTCAAGAACAAAACTCCAGAAATATAATGTTTAAGATTGTATGCAGCTTTTATTTTTTATTTTTTTAAACTGGATTCTGAATTTTAAATATCTGCAAAGGGTGCTTGAGGAGGGTGGTAATGGTGACGGTTTTTTTTAATATAATGTAGTTTTCCTTGTATAGCATGTATTTTTATAAAGGAATAGTATACTTTTAATTTACTACTGTTTGTTATTCTTACTTAGGTATATGCAGAGAAGATCTTAATCTGTGATCAGTAATAGTAACATCAATGACAGGCACTTATACAAGGCAGCAGTGAAATTGTCAAAATAATTCCTTCTTTTATTTAAGGATCATGGTGAATACTGAAATTTCAAGTTTGGGAAATATTCCAAAATATATTGGCAAATTGAATGTTTTCATATATATATATGATGGAAGTTGTCCTTCCTTTTCCACTCCTTATAAATGTGCATGTGTAAGTAAAATTCAGGCAAACTGAACAGGATTCTCTCCCATATTCTTTGAGTCCAAAAGCTACAGTGCTTCAAGAGACACTGGTAACTTAGAGACAAAGAGAATTTCATGTCAACAGGATGTCTGTTAACAGGTGAATTTAGCTCTGTACTTGTTATACTTAAGAAGAATCTATATACAGTTCACAAAGTTGATACTCAAGGAAGCAGCAATTAACTGTTATACATCCAAATAATCTGTTCAGACTATGCTAATGCAAAAGAGAAGACTGCAGAGGTGTACAAAATGCCCAAATGAAAAAGAACACATTTCACCCTCAACATAGTTTCAATCTACTTAAACTGTGAAAAATATTAGCAAATGGATAGTACTAAAATATTTTCCTTCACATCTTCAGACATTGAAGAGACAGGGATAGCCCAGAATGCATACACCTTACAAGCTGAAAAAACACCCAGATGTATGCAATACTGCTTATGCTTTCTAGGAGTCTAGATATTAGTAACAATTACATAACTAAGTGCTAAAACAACAAAAAGATAAATAATTCCATAGCCTTCTTAAATTGCACTGATTTCTTTACCAGGCAACTGTGTGAACAGATGTTAATGTGGTTTACTTAAAGACATGCAGGCCAGTATTACAATATCAAGACAGGAATATTAAAATTGACACGACACTTGAGCACTGCACTGGAAATAAATCTACTTCCTTATATCTAATTCTTTCATCCATGTTCCTGACCATTTTCTCACATGTATATGTCACGAGGTACTTCAAAAAGTGATCCCTACATTTGTCTCCAGCAGGTATAGGTATTTGTAGGGCTGTCCCAGTCAATACCTCCTCCAGAGTGACTCCCACTGTCTATCTATAAGCTCCTGTGGCTGGCATTTATTATTTGCCAACTTCAGCCAGTAAACCTTCTGACAGATATCTACAGTTCAGGCACTTGCTTAGAAGTGTCACCATCCTCTTGGATGAATTTTATGTGAATCAGTATTTTAAAGTACAAAATATTTCAAGTCTGAGTTTAAATAAATTATTAATTTATTTCTAAGATAGGGGCACCTATGGAGTGGAGAACCAATTCTTTCATAAACTGCTGCTTGTGGGTATCATTCACCTTTTGTTATGGGCTATATTTTTCTTTAGGTTGATTTTCAGACTTTTTTTTTCATAATTTTATATGTTATTTCCTACTTGAGATATGAACAAAGATTATTTTTATTAGATTTTAAAGCCTGTTTTGTTCTATGGGGTCTTTTTAACCTATGCACGCTTCTATATTCTTAAATTAGGAATTATTTCTGAAAACTTGCCTTTTGTCATTCACTGTAATTTCCACAAAGATACAGAAAATTATTCTGCAACGTCCAAGTTATTGGATGTTACACCTTAGGATGAAAAAGAAACTCAAAGCCTCTTTAATTATCTCATTGATTTTTTAAATAATTTCATTCCATGCTATTACCCAAACAGGTTACCACAGGTAATTATGCCGTGTCTTAGATGGACTTTCATATATCATATTGATGAATAAAAGTAGTAGAATATTGTAAAGGAGAACATGGAACATAAAACTATAAATATATATTACAGACTGTACTTCATCATCCAAGGGAAGGCAACTGCTCTGTAACTCTTACACCTTAAAGAAATACTCAGCTCATACCCCCTTAACAAGAAAGAGGTCTGAGATTGAAATATTACTGTGTAGTTTCCAGAATAAATGGATAAACTGATCCTACTGCATGTAAGAGGTATTTAAACTTGCCAATTACATTACTCTCTGAAGAAACCCTGTCTTCTAAGGGAAAAAAAGGAATTTCCAGTACTGTCATTTCTACATTGCCCTTGGCCGAAAGATTTATTCTATTTAACAATGCCCTGCAGCTTAATATGCTTGTTCTTGCCAGGATGCCACTCTTCTCATTGAAATATGCTTTTTAAAAGCTCTTTTGGCTACCTTAATCCTTTATTCTCTTACTTTTCCTACTAAAGGCAAAAGTGTAAGAACAATCACACCCATGGTTTTAAGATTTCTTTGGAGTTTTCAGACAATGAAATGTGTCAGGTTCCTTTTTCTTCATTTTCTATGCTCATCATCCACTAACAACCGCTGCAGAAAAAAAAAAAAAAAAAAAAAAAAAAAAAGGAAAAAATTCAGTAGCTACTCTCAGTGACACACTTGTAACTAATGTTAAAATTCCCAATACCGTATACAGGTATTTTGAAAGATACAAAGTCAACTTTGTCATTTACAGAGGTACATTATCTGGAAAAAATTATATCTTTAAAAGCATTTCTACTTATAGCAGCAGGACTGAAATGAAATACAACTGCCAAATAACTACTAGATATTGAACAGAAAAGGGGTTTGTGTCGTAGCGATATAGTAAAAATACTCCTAAGCTGAATTTTCCTTAGATGGTGTGAATCTGGTACAAAATCCAGTGGGAATGGGACATGTATATGAGGAAAAGAATTTACCCTCTGTGCTTGTATAAAAGAAAATTAAGGTGGTTAAAAGTGGTACCCAAAAGATGAATGAATTTCCAAGGAAATAAATTAGGTTTGAAATTACTATTGGAACATATGCATTATACAAAAGATCATGAAATCCATTTCATCTGATATATTGTACAATGATCTACACGAACCTTTGCAACTGATAGAAGTGTGTAAGATCTCATGTATTATTCCTACAGTAAAGATTACATGGTAGAAGTCAGCTATTATACTTCCTATTGTGATCTACCAATCTGGAGGTCATGAACCAGTGGTATGACTTGAGCACCCCGGTCAAGATTTTGAGTTATACCATACACCATAGGAGCCTATGCATGTTTACTTACCTGCAGCAACTTTGTCATACAAAGTATAATGAAGAAAAGGAATTAGAACACACATTTGGAATAACAGAAAAATATATCATGTAAGGCACAAGTCATCTTCTACAGGAATTTAGAACTGCAGGGACAAAATAGCCCAGATTTAAATGACTGTATGTTTCTTAAAGATCCTAAAGGAAAGCAACATATGGATGCTCTATGTTTAACATAATGAAAAACAAACGTTCAAACCCCACAAATTTCCATTTAAAAAAATCTGAAAACTGCACTCAGAATCAAATGCAATATGTCCAAGAAAATACAGACCTGTCACCAGCATGCTCTTCTATCCAGAATTATTAAATCTACATGATGAAAGCAACATTTAGAACAGATTTTTCAAGTGCAAGGAAGGAAAACATAAATACATTTTCCACATTTTTGCAGGAAGAATGTGCTTGCAAAAGGCTGGTTTCCTTTTCATTCAGGTGCAGAGAAAGTGGACAAAAACAAGAGGAAGATTGTGTGGGGTATAACCTCCTGATGTCTGCAATCTCCTTGTACAATACACATTATTAGTTTGAATTCAGGACTGAGCGGCAGCTGCCCTCTGTTTCTCTTTGGCTGCAGTTCATCTGAAGCCTATGGCATTAGAAATACTTTCTTCCAACATGGTTAAAGTTGGAGGTAGAATTTTTGAATACAACTGAGTGGACACGAAGGCTGAGAACCTGAGGAATGCGCCATTCTTGGCATTGAGAGTGCAGCTGTCCCAGCAGAGCAGCCTTGGCACTTCACACTGGCACACCAGAGCAGCTGCTGCTTTTTTCCAGCCAGGAATTTCAAACAATTGTATGTGATGCACTGTGCATTCGCTAAGCCCTTAGGAGTCAGCGTTTCTGTTTAACTTAACGCAAAACAGCTAAAAGTAACAAGGTTGAGAAAATGTTTGAAAACACGTATCTACTATCTCAGGAAAACACTGAACTTAGGTTTAAATACATTTCTACTCAAAACAAACTTGATTCAGTGGAATACATATGTATATTTAAAGTTGAATATGAAGTGAGTACAAAAAGTACAAAAGATAAATATAGAATAAAAATAAAGTACAACTCATATTGCCACTTTGGGACCCTGGACTCTGATGGGCTTTTCTATAGCTTAAAGCAGACCTAGACCATTCACTTTAGGAATATATGATGAACACTCTTTAAAGGAAAAGACTCTGTAGTGCAATTGGGAGTTTGTACTTGAGAGCTGCCTTTGGGGCCAGATTCTGCTTCAGAAATGATCAGTCCTTTACAAAGCTGCAAAACTACTGGCATATATCTGAATTCATTCATGTCCAAGTACTCAGTTACTCTAGTGGAGCAGAGAATGGTTTAAAAATGTCTTTGCAACCTTCTCTGAACAAGGTGTATGCAGTTAGAAAAAATCTCATTTTCTCACTACTGAATGTCTTTGTAGGGTAAGGACAGATGGACTCTACTGTTTAGAAAAAAATTCACAATCCTCTAATATTAACATACTGCTCCGGTAAAACTATAAGAAGCATAAGTATGAGACTTTCTGATTTTGGTAATATATTAATGTGAAACAGTTTTTCCAATTTTGTATATAAATATATATTTATAAAATGTGATTAATGTAATATCACATTCTCAGGCACCATCATAGTGAGGATTTTATAAATCCATAAGAAGAAATAAAACATTGTATTAAAAAGGCAAATCAAGAGTATCAAAATAAGAGTTTTGCTCATTATGCCTATCTGAAAAATTGATAATATTTTTTTCAGAATTTAATAGAGAACAATGGAACAATCAAAGTGTAAAAAAGGTGTAGATGTGCAAAACATATTGAGAGAGAATGGGGACAGTACAGTAAGTAATTGTCACAGAAATTTTTCTGTTTGTAGGAAAAGTTAAATAAATTTATAATAAGATATATAAAAATCTTAGCAGCCTCAGTGAAGTACCTGATGAAAAATCCAGCTTTTTCTCAGTTAGGCTATAATCAGCAATAGGAGCTTCTGTTACTGCCAGGCTCCTACAGTAGAATCCGTTCTGGGTTCTCATTGCTGGCTTTACATACTCCAAGGTATACACTTGAGGAAATTCTCCATAAAAGGTGGACTAGCACACAATTTTTGATGTTATTTATATTTGTCTCCCTCTATTCTGCACTGGTGCAGACTCACCTTGAGTGCTGTGTGCAATTTGGGGTACCACAATATAAAATAGATATTAAATTATTAGAGAGTGTCCAAAGGAGGGCAATGAGGACGGTGAAGGCCTTAAGGGAAAGCCATACGAAGAGAGCTGAGGCCACTTGGTCTGTTCAGCCTGGAGGAGACTGGGAGGAGACCTCTTCACCGGCTTCAGCACTCTCATAAAGGGAAGTGTAGAAGTAGGCACTGATCTCTTCACTCATGATCAGTGACTGTATCTAGCCAGGTTTATGTTAGATATCAAGAGGATGATTGAGCACTGGAACAGGCTCCCTGGACAACTGGTCACAGCACCAAGCCTTTCTGAGTTCAAGAAGCATTTGGAAAATGCTCTCAGACACGTGATGTGATTCTTGGGCCAGAAGTTGGACTTGATGATCCTGATGGGTCCCTTTCAGCTCTGCATGTTCAATGATTCTATGATTTATATTATTACTTCTAAAGAATTGGTTACTGAACAGTCACCAGCTAGTATTGTCTCTCAGATAACCCTAGCTCTAGATTTCAGTAAGGGAGCTGGAGGTAAAATGTTGCACATTGACAATGCCAATGCTGCCAACTACTCTTACATAATAAAACTTGCATCAGTAACATGCAGAATTTATAGCAAACATGCTTCTCAGATTTCTGTTTACATCAAGAAAGAACATGATCCATACAAGATTATTTGGAAAACATTTACTGCTGTCATACTGATATAGCATTTCAAATCCTGGGGTTATCAAAAAAGTGGATTTTTTTTTTCCCTCCATATTGTTTGACAGCTGAAATTAAACAAATTCTATTGAAGTACAAAGCTAATAGAAGGTTTATTATGTGTGTCATTAGCACCATCCATATAAGGAAACAGAAAATATGAGGTGTGGATTTTTAAAATATGATAAAATGAGAGCACCATTAGACGCATATGAAGGTGTGACTTCAGGCCGGGCATTTTCTTATTAGAATCAAAGTGTCTGTACTTTACATTAGTAAATAATCACTGTTGTGTGATCCAAGTTGACATCTTTCAAATTATTTTTATCATGGCAAAAATATATATTGTATTTGAAATAATTGTAAAACCATCTTAATAATAGATATATGGCACACCATATGCTGCTAAACTTCTTTATGTTCAGGCATAGTGAACCTTAAATAATTGACTTAATTTATAGGCTGCAAATTTTTTAGTCCTTGCTTTAATCTAACATTCTATTATTTATATGGATGATTTCAAAATACATGTGTTAAATTGTTTAAATCTTGCATCAGAGCTCGGGCTGAATACAAACATTCCACTATATTTCATTTTTCTTTCCTTTTAAAGGAAAAAAATGAAATTGGGTTATGCCAAAGCAATTTAGCCCTTTCTGCCTCAAAAATGCTAGAAACTATAAAAACCATAATCTTGGTAAAAACTTGAATGACTTTTAAAAAGTTAATATAATATAATTTTTAAAGATGTTTATTTGTTAAGGCAATAAGATAAACATGCAATAATTTTAATCAGGAATCAGGAACTTGTGAAATGATAAAAGATGTTTTTTTGTTTCTTTAGATAACACAGCACACACATACCTTTAAGACTACCAGTTTTAACACAAAAGTATATTTGGAGAGCTTGCTTTGGAATAATAGTTAGTGCTAACTTAAAATTCATGTTTAAATGTGACAAATTATTAAGGTCTTTATGTTAACAAAGTTACAGACAAAATCATGAACATCTATACAAATTTAAAACAAATGTAATAGCATATTTTTTTCTAAGACTGAAGTATAAAGGTCAGCTTAGGTCATGAAGAAACTTAGCCCATATTTCAGGATGATTTGTTTTCATTAATCCACACAATAGGTATATTATTTCAAGTTCTTCTTCTGTACTTCAATATATGCCTCTCTCCGACACACTTTATTGCTCCCCTATGCTTCTTGACAGTTTATATCGTTTTATCTTAGGTTGACTTTTTTTCTTGTGTTTCGCCCATGATTGTCTTCCATTTGTTAGTTTTTGTAGGAGAGCTGCCAAGCCACAAATACTTCTGATCTACATAAAGGGAATTTTAAAATGCTCATTTCTTATGGCTAAACTCCCTCACATCTCCAGCTCTTTCTGCGTTTCTGAGAAGCAAATGCTTAGGGCAGAATATGTATAGTTCATGTGTTGATATAACCTTTATGAAAAAGGTGCAAGTATTTTATAACTAACTACCTGGACAGACGTATCTAAATGTGTTATTCACCACTCCATTCTTGAATTCACTTACTTCACTTGTCTGGAATCTGAACATTAAATGGTTAAGAATCGTTAAAATTAGCTTTTAACTTTTTTATTTTTTACTTAAACTCCATAGTGGATTAACAAACACAGATACTTGTAATACAGGCATAAGCTACAATACATGCTATAAAGAGAAGAAAACTTTTCTTCAGTTGGGTTTTGTATGTGGAAAAAAAATAACTTCCCTCACAGAAAATACAGGTTGTATTCAAAAAAATTCAAAAGTCTGCAAAAAGAAAGAAACTTTCAGCAAAGTAAAACTCTCTGGAAGCTTCAGGAGAACTGAAGTATGTGATTGGCAACCTGCATTCTGTTGCTTTCTTTTATGTTTATGTACACTTCTATGCCTGCAGCACATAAATACTGTTTGTTAAACTTCTGTTGTTATGGCAAGTGGAAGTCAATGCAAGAACATAAGTATGATAGGCAGTTTCTGAGTAAAAGTAGCCACACATAACTTTCAAAACAGTTCTTTAGAAAGTGGTCGACATCTTTACTGATCACTCATACTTTTTAAAGAAGCTCTACCTCACTGAACTATGTTTCTCTAAAGTAAATTATACCAAATGTAAACTTCTCTGATATTATTGATAAAATAAATGTTGCACAAGAAAACAAACAAAACAACTCTGTTTTCACTTTTGATCAAGAACACATACTACTAATATATTTGCAAGGAAAAATCTAAAATAAACATAGAAGTAAGTATTTATCTCTTATAAAATGGAAAAAAAGTCTTCACAAATTGTTTAAAAGGAAAATTTCAGGTCATATCAAAGCATTTCTAATACTGTTTGCAAATAAGCACTGGTAGCTAAGAATGGACATATAGCGTCAAATCACAAGTCCATCTGTTTAGCTAATATCCTGCTTCTAACTGGCCTAAAAAAGATGACAAAGAAAGCAAAATCCATAAGAAACAAACATATCTCCCTGAAAACTGTCCAAGCTATCAACTAATTCTGTCTCAGAGACTTTTAAAGTCTATCTGATATGCCCAGTTTTGTCTTGACCCCAGATAAAATACTAGCATCCATAAGGTCCACTGCTACAGAGCAGAGCTGCAATACACGAGTCGACGCTTCTCCTGTTTTTATTCTCCTGTGTTTAAAAAAGAAAAAACACCTGCTAGATTCATTTGGTGCCCCTGTGGCTTATACTAGAGTGAGGAGTACAGTCACACATACTCTCCCCTTTTATGCTGCTCTATATTGAACTTCTGTTCAGCCCATAACACACCTATTATATAGATTTTATTTCTTCCACACTGAAGAATCCCAGTCAACATAGATGTCCTGCATAGGGAAGCTGTTCTACACCCCTTGTCACTCTTCCAACTCTGTTTATTCTTTTTCAGCCATGCTTTATTATCTTGCTGTAAGGTGGAAGAGATAACATCTGCCTATGTGAAACAGATGTAAAAATGGCTTTACATTGATTTGTTATGCATTTTCTTCCTAATAACTCCTAAGTTTAACTCCTGAGCACAGAGATGATTCCAACAATTGCATTTTAATTATTTTAAACTTGAGATTTTGCTCTTGAGTGGCGATGGTCAATACAGAACAATCAGTCCTATTTGTGAAGTTAGGATTATTTTTTTCCCCAGGACATCATTTTATATTTACTAATGCTGGATTTCTTTTGCCATTTTATTACCCAGTCATTCAGTCTTAGGAATTTCTTTGCAATTCTTAAGTCAGAACCAGTAGTGACTAATTATTGGCTATTACTAATAACCCACTATCATCAGGAAAACTGCCACCATGTTATTCATCTCCTTTATATTGAGTGGAACAGGTTTCAGATCCCAGTGGAACTTCAGTATAACTTCGTATTTAATTTTTTCATCTTTCTGTATTCTTTTTTAAGCAGAAGACATTTAACGAAACCATTTATGCTTACAATTAAGCAGATTTACTTTCTAAAAGCAATTAAATTCTCAACAGTTTATGTATTCAGAAGCCAGTGGTTTTTTTCCTCAAAAATCTCTGGAGCCTATTTGTGGTTTGTTCAATGATTTTAAATGTATCACTCCCAATTATTCCCCTGTTACTTGCATTACTTTTAGATGCTTTTTAGAAAAAAATTGGTCAAAACAGAAATGAAATTAAGTGTCATGCTTAGAACAATATCACACTCTTATTTAAAGATTTGCATGGAATTAATACAATTTTATTAAAAAGCTGGAAGTAAAGCTATGGCATTGCTAATACAAGCACATGCATATTAAAAAGGGACATTCTCCTGTCAACACGAGACAGCTAACTGACCTGCTCTGTCAATAGATAGATACTACCGCAGCGTTTTTACCACTGATAAACCTTTGTGTGTGTCTAAGCTTAGGTAAAAAAACTGTTGGGACTACTGATTTATTAAAGTGCTTCTCAAATGCCATGGTTTGTTATTTAGGATTTTAAACATACTGTGTAAATTCAGCACATAGTCATCTCATGCATTACAGCAGCAGTGACTTGAATGGGAGTTTTGTGGTCAGTATAGAGAAGACACATCAGATCCTCAAAAGACAGTGAGGTGCCTTCTGGTCATGCCTGTAGGATCCTGTGTTGGATAATATTAACCTTTTAACCTCATATGAAGGGAAAACAAATTACAGAATAGGGCCAGTCACAGATTTATTTATTTTTTAATTTCTGCCATATAAGAGGCTTTAGAAGTGTCATGGGTTTTTGCCAAGGTCATCTTTATATTCTATTTGTCTTTCTTCTGTAGTGGAATACATAGTATATCACACATCTAACTTACTAACAGGTACATAATACTAGCATTATGTATAAAACAAAAGCATATATATAACACAAAAACATATATATGACAAGGAATCTAATTTCTTGACCAAAGTAGCAAAAATCTGAATAAGCAATGCTGACATGTCATGGTTTTTCAGTTCAAATTCTTAAAGATAATAAAAAAAAAAAAAAAAAAAAGAAAAAAAAAAAAAAAAAGAAGGAATAATTTATTCTGAAGAAACTAGATACGGGTAAAGAAAAAGTTTAATTACATCTAATCATATTTGCAATGATTCATGATGGCTATTTACATCAAATGATTTTTTAAATATTAAGTATTAAGTCCATTTAAATGTAATAACTTGTATGGCAAATTTTCATCTTTATTTCAGAGCCCTGCTATTTTAAAATTTGTCATTAGAGCTAATAAGAAATTATATTGAAACTACTCCATACATTTAAATGAAGCATAAATCAATTATTGAAGCAAGAAATTTTTTCATCATTGTAATGATCATTGGAATAAATTTAATGTTGAGATGTTTCATAATGAAATCTGCAAAGTAAAAAAATTACATGGACTTAATTTTTACTATGAGCTATTTGTAAGTGTTTCTTATTGGTGAAATATTTAAGAGAACACACAAAATCTGCAGAGTTTCTTAGAGAATTAAATATAAAACCTAGGCTACTTTGTCCTAACATGCTGAAATTCTATATCTGATTTTTTGTCAGACAACAGTATTGACTAATCGTTTTACTCAGGCTTCAGAAAGAACTGCAGAGAAACAAAGTGGCTATAATCAGGTTTCTTATATAAACAGATAAAAGGGCATGAAGCTTAGAAAATTTTTAAGAGAATGAAACATTTACACTTATCTGGTTGTTGTTTAGTAGAATTATGAGAATAGCTGCGATATGACAACAACGGTGTCTGACCAGTGTATTGCTGTGAGAAGGGCAGCAAGGTGGATGCTAATGAGGTGCACAGTGGCCATTTCATTATTTCTAGTTCTCCGTAACCAGCCAGGAGGAGCTCTTTGGCAGAAGAGTTAATGGCTGCACTTTGACAATCAATGAGAACAGGGCTGATCACTGTCAGAAACGTTCCCTACTCTGTTAAGTTATTATGGCATCATTCCTCATCCCTTCCTCTATGCTATGCTTTGCCTCTTATCAAAATACCTCTGTGCCTTGTTCCCCTTTGGCACGAAGAGCTCTTCCATAACTGGTCTGCAAGTCCCCTAACTTGCCTATAAAATCTCTCTTGACACATGCCCCCGTCAGAGTGGGTCTCTAGAATCTGCTAACAGAGTTGGCTCAGAAGAAGATGGGAGTAGCCAACAGGTACTTTGCCCATTTCTGATAGGCATGCATCATGTATTTAAGAACCAGGCTGTATGATTCCAAGCACTTCAGATTTCTACTGGCCTCGAATTCTCTCAGCTGTGCTCTACCAATTTGCATGGCACCTCCTCCTTATTCAATCTGTGACCCTTTTTCCAAAGTGTGGCACAGAATGGGTTTTTTTCTCCTTTGAACTTTCAAAATGAAGTGTTACAAACATTAAGAATAGTGGCGATTGCATCACTTGCCCTGATACAGATGACATCATTCCATATCGTCTTTCTATCCTACATTAACTTCTCCACCAAATAACATCCTTTACAGAGATGGACTCATCTTTTACTGGTTAACAGAACCATGAAAAATTAGCATCCACATATGTTATTCATAGGGTGATAGGCATTCTAACCACTTTAATATCTGAGGGTTTTTTCCTTTTTATTTTCTTCCGAAGAGAATGCTGCCTGTAACTGTAACCCTTAATAAGACTATCAACTTCTTTCAAGCTGGGTTGTTTTCTGAGGCTATCTTTTCGTAGAGTAAAATATTTGATTTTGGATTTAACCACATGTACTCATCAGAACATTAAAATATATATATGTGTTTAGGATGCCACACATTTATTTAGTGATAAATACTAAAACACAGTCACTCATCTTCTATAAATAGAATTCTGTAAAGCAATATTTTTTTAACATTGTTGAGGGATTTCATTTTATATAAATACATCATTCTTCACAGTATCATCAACATGTTTCATAAACACACAACTACAGTAGAAAAGCATAAAGTACAAATAAGTATTCATAGTCATCTTTGCTCTACTGTTCACAGAAAGTTAACAAAAGCACAACACCATAATTAGGAAACTTATGGCAAACTCAAATATAATGTGAATGTTAGACTCCTGGAGACAGACCTAATCATTTTAACACAGGAAAAGCTTCTGGTTTTATCAGGAATTTTTTGCTTGGGGAGAATTTAGAAGAGTAAGTTTCAGGTTATGACAATACTAAAAATATAAAACTAAATTTCCCTCAGTTTCTGTGGAATCATAATTTATCCACTACAATTTCATGCTCCTCAAGTTCTTCTATTTAATAAATAGACACAGTTTGTGATTTTAGGTTTTCATCTTGTTTCCTTAAGAAAAAAAATATGATCTCATTACCTGTGTATCAACATCTGTTTCTCTTAATCATGTATAATTTTTAATTTAGTTTGACCAAACTTTAGCCAAACTTGTTAGATGTCATGTAAATACTTCTCTTGTGAAAGTGCCTTGCCTGAGAGAAACATAACATACTTACTTCTGACTTACACCATATCATTGCAAACCAGCCTTATTATTTTGCCTTCAGAACTACATCTTTTTTGAAAGATGCAAGTCTATTAGATGGAGAAGTGCTAGGGAATCATTAAGATGTGATTTCCAAGTTTGACTGTAATCATTTGATCTATGATGAAAGAAACTCTCATCTTTGCATTTGTTTTCATTATTTTGAACTAAAATGTGAAAAGACAGTTGTACCTAGAAGACTTGTCCTTTCTCTTTGTAGTAAAATGCATCCTGATTTCCAAGTTTATTTGAAACAAACATGTGTGCTTATAGACTCTTTGCTCCATGACTCTATTTGCTGTGTTAAATAAAGAAAAAAAAAATTAGACCCTTTTAATTTATTCAGTCCACTCCCTAATATAGCTGGATTGCTTCAGACAACATTATCACAAGGGCTCTGTATTATATTCTTTTGAACACTCTGAGTAATGATGGACCGTTTTTCCTGTTTATAGTACTATTAGAAAACTCTTCTTTAATCTTAGTACTTTTTTTACTATTTTAATAGGTGTGCAAAAGTCAGGGCACTGAATTCCAACAAGTATCTTCAAGCTTTGCTTTTTTAATTCCTTGTTTTAAAGACAGAATACTTTTTTCCTCCCTCATTGGAAAAAACATCTTCTAGAAGACAAAAGAAATAACCTGGAGGATAATGTTGCCAACAGCATGTCAGAGATGATTACTGCAAATGAAAAATGAACCTCCTGTTTTGACATTGGGCAGCCAGTAGAGGAGAGCTGAAAGCTACAAAAAAATTGCTTACATATATGACTCAGATCCGAACTATATAATTGTTAGCCAGTTCTCTTTGCTGAAAGCAAACACACAAAAATAGTAAAAAACTCTGGTTTTGACTAGATCTTATTCAGTGTAAGACAAGTGGTATGTCAATATGACAAATGGAAAGATGGATAAATCAAAAATGTGTGTGGGGTGCATATAAGATACTGAATGAAAAGAGATGGTCCTGAGTTACTGTCACTGCCCAAAAATTTCTTTACAGTGATGGTTTAAAATAAATAGAATTCATATGAATGAAAAGTCCTAATTTACAAGGCATTTGAAAGATATCCTTGACCCAAAAGCAGACAAAATGAGGAAGATGGGAAATCCTCTAATAAATTATTAAAATCCAAAAGAGTAATGAAAATAAAAAGGAAAATCTTCCTACTCTACACAAATTTACCACATTTATTAATTCCTGTAGTGGTTTAACCCGGGCTGTATGCCAGGGGCCCTCTACAGCCACTCTCTCACTCCCCTCTGCAAACAGCAGAGGAGAGAAAGTATAATGAAGGGCTTTGCAAGTTGAGATAAGGACCATAAAAGATTCCTTGTTAATCACCATCACAGGCAAAACAGACTCCATGTGGGGATATTAGTTAAATTTATTACTAGCGAGATCTGAGATCAAGAATAAGAAACTTAAGAGACACCTTTCCCCCACCCCCTCCTCCTTCACGTTCGACTTTCTCTGTCCCAGCGATGCAGGGAATGGGGATTACGGTCAGCTGCTGTTTTCTGCCACTGCTTAGGGAGAAGAGTCCTTGCCCTGCATCCCGTGGGGTGCCTCTTATGGGAGACAGTCCTTCACAAACTGCTCCAGTGAGAGTCCATCCCATGGGCAGCAGCTCTTCACACACTGGTGCCACATAGGTCATGTTTCACAGGGTACAGTCTTTCAGGTGCAGCTGACCCAGCGTGAGTTCCCCACAGGCAACAAGTCCTATTGGGAGAATCCTGCTCCAATGTGGGCTCCTCTCCCCACAGGCCACAGGTCCCTGCCAGAATCCTGCTCCAACATGGTCTCCCACAGACTACAGCCTCCTGCCGACATCCACTTGCTCCAGCATGGGATCCTCCATGGGCTGCAGGTGGGTCTCTGCACTCCTGTGGTCCTCCATGGGCTGCAGGGGCACAGCTGCTTCACCATGGTCTTCCCCATGGGCTGCAGCTGGATCTCAGCTCCGGCGCCAGGAGCATCTCCTGCCCCTCCTTCTCCACTGACCTTGGTGTCTACACTGTTGTTCACATGTTCTCACTCTGCTCCTCTCCAGTGGCTATCTTCATCTACACTAAACTTGTTTTCCTTCTTTCTTAAATATGTTATCACAGAGGCGTTCCTTCAACTGCTGATTGGCCTGGCCTTGGTCAGCAGCGGGCCCAGCCTGGAGCTGGCTGGCACTGGCTCTGCTGGACATGGGGAAACTTCCAGCAGCTTCTCAAAGAAGCCTCCCCCTCAGCCCCCCTGCTGAAAAACCCAGCCGCAGAAAAGCCAATACAGTTCCTTTTTTTTCGATTTCCCATACAGCTGCCATGAGATTCCCTCAAAACGATTAAGGAGAGTGTCTTCACAGTAATACTTCACTATATAACAATCATTTTACCTTTTCATTTACAAATAACTTTTCTAACATGCAGCTAACAAATTCTAAGCCTAATCTTAATCACTGTGTTACAGAAGCTGGGATTAATTAATCAATACACAAACAAGTGGACAGATGTGATAAAAAAGGTTGCAGCTAGTATCTTTATAGCTGTTTCCTAATTTCTGCTACATTTACATTATAGTAAACTGCATGGCTAGGTTGTCCAGTCAAGTTCTAGGTGATCCTAATTCAGCTAGATAAAGATAGATAAATTAGTATTTCCTAATATGAGCTGTTTACATCTTATTTGTGTATACTGGAGCTCCTATTTTCACATTTCTTCTACTTTGCTAGCAGGAGAAGTCAATCTTATCACCAGCTGCTTCCACTGGGATGGTCTGTTAGGTTGTCATGGGCAATTCTAGTTGCTCAAGAAGTAAGCAGAAACAGAATTCTTCATCTACAAAGCTTTAATTTAGTTCAGGGTACTCAAATGTTCCTTACTCCTGCCCTACAATCTCTTAATCCATATGCTTCTGATTATATTCAAGGAGAATTTTCACAAATTGTTTATAAATAGTTTTACAAATCTTTGCCATCAGGTTTTACAACTTTTCCTCTTGCTAAACTGTGAAAGATATATTTAATACCTGTCACTATCTCCTGTAAAGAGGAAGCATTTCTGTGCAATTTTTTGCAAAGCCAAGCCATTAATGTGGCTATCATTTTATGGAGTGTATGTAAACATAGGAATTCATGATAAAAGAAAAATAAAGGCTGGTGTAAAATATATGAATCATAAGAAATGAAAAAAACGTAGAAACTCTAATTAGATTTGCCGTCCTTACTCCATGGAGTAAAGAGAAGCTTCACCTCATTAAGGAAGGCAAACCTCCAAACTGGACATCTGCGTCACTGTTCTGTTTAATCAGTTTATAAAGTTATGCAAACCAACTAGCTCATTACTGCAAGTTGCAAAACACTTAATTTATTCATACAAAATTGAGTGTTCTATTTTACAATGTGCCAATCCAGAGGGATCAGAAATTATTCTAATAGTGAAACATTTAAGTATTAAGTACTGTGTATTTTATTGATTTACGTGACAGGTGAAAATATATCTCAGTTATAAGGCTGTCAGAATAAAAGAACCTCCCACAGTTTCTACCTAATATACATTTGGGTGTGGAGAAGTTGGCATTCATGCAAAGAACAGTTTAACCTCTGAATATTACATTTTTGCCTACCTTTCCCAGGGTTTTTCACTGACTTATCTCCACTATTTTCATAAAACCTAGAAAAGACTTGTCATTGAGTAAAAAGGACAGATAAAATTCCCGTTGGAGACAAGCCTAGACCTGCGTTTTTCTTTTTACCCTACAGGCACAGCTAGAACTAAAATTCACCTCACGTTTTCTGTTCTAGGAGAAAATTGTTAGTTTTTTTCCATGAAAGTTGCTTCTATATCACTTCCAACCTCAACCATTCTGTGAATCTGATAGTTCCTCAAGTCTAGAGCAAAAATACCAACTCGAAGCACCTGACCCTAGTGATGAGTGTGATTTCTTTGCCTCCATTAGGCTCTGGATTATAGTGAGATGCACTTAATTATAATGCAATGTATTTATGGGGATGTACTGTACTCTTAGTGAGATGAGGGGAATACTGTTCTCATAGCCTTTGCATAAAGGCAAAATAAGTGAGACAAAGATCTGATGTTATGTCAATTTTTTATGTAAGTTTGCACCGATTATGAAGAGGCATTCATTTAAAATGGAATGTCTTACTAACATGTTACAGTGCTTTCCAAGGCTTTGCTCATGTATTCTAAAATAAGTGGTTAAAAATGTTTCTTAGGTTGTTGACCTAACTCCAAACAGGACCAAGTGCTCAAAGTCTCGAAAGCTTTCTCCAGTAAGATAGATCTATATTCTTCTCCTTTCCCACAGCTATGGCATGGGCACTGTTTTGCTTTACTCAATAAGCACAATGCAGTAAGAGTGGATGGCCTCATAGTGGGAGCAACTAATCTGAACTATACAGAGCATGCACATTCAAATTCTGGTTTGTGAACAATTCAAAATCAGAAACAAAATCAAATCTGTTGGTTAACAATCCAGACTGGGAAAAGAAACAAACAAACAAAATAGTGAAATTCATCAGCTAAAGGGGTTTTTTTATACTAGCAGTTCACCCAACTCTATTAAAGCAGCTGGAGAAATCTCTTAGAAGAAACCCATTAAGGACTTGAAGTGTATTATTTTCTCTCTGGGCTCAAATAGTCTTTTTATGTGTCATTGCACTGGTCCCACTTAGATGAAACAAACAAATGTAGAAATATTGGCAGCTTTCATACTTTCTTTTTATCCTGAGCCCAGTGGGTGAACTGAACTGCATTTCCTGGTTTGTAAGCTTTTCCAAATGAGCCTAAAGGTTCTTACTCATGAAGTTTGAAGTATCTGGCAAATAGTAACAGCTCTAGATTATAGCTTATAATTAGAGTTGCTTGAGCCAGTTCAAAAACAGTGAATCAAGGCAGAACCTACTCCATTGACAAAACTCTCTGTTTCAAATAAGATTCCTTCAGATAATGAAAGATCTAACATTTAAAATTTCATATGAAGCAAAATATTGCTAGATAGAATTTTCCTTTCAAATTTTATGTCCTTGTCTTGAGTAGTGAACTATAGTTCATATTTGTTCATCTCTGTGAAAGACACCACTTTCCTGAAAAAGTAAAATGAAAATTACTACAGTTTACATACCTTGGCATTGTGTCACAGAGGAAAATCAGGTTAGATAGAACAGAAATAGGACGAACTTAAAAAAAAAGGAGTAACATGATAAAGCTGGATCCACTGATTTAGAATGAAGGAAATCAGAGAAGGAAGACTACATTCAGAATTAAAACAAAACAAAACAAAGCAAAACAAATGAAAAAAACCAACAGATTTGGGAGCATTAATTAAACTGAGGAACATGGGCAAAAATTATGGAGGATCGATCTAATGAGATTTGAGAATGTAAGCCAGAATTTAGGAGGCAAAATAAAATACTGAAAAATATTTGATTTGTCTTGAAAATTTGTGTTTAACTATGAAACTCTAAGAAAAAAAAATTTCCATAAAATAGTAAGGTTTACAAGGTTCTCCCACATGGTCATCCAGTTTCAGTTTAGTCCCACTATATTTAAGGTTAAAATGTATTAACAAATACTTTCAGCTCTAAAATTTCTTTCCTGAGTTTTTTCCATTATTAGCTTTGGGGTTAAAAATATATTTTTTTTTTATCCAAACACAGCTAAACAGAGATGTCAAGCAATATCATGATGCCTTATGAGCCTCAACAACTAAGCAGAAGGATGAGAGCCAATGATAGAGATGTAACAAAAACCTCTTCAGGTTTGAAAAATTCCTATTTGTCTCATTTCTCAAGACTGGAAAATACAAAGGGGTTTGTATGATTTCTTGTAATGTGCTCCTTTTAGCTGAACTGGAAATTTAATTTTTTTCTACAATTTGTTCTGTTTGCCTTTTGACATGATCTAGGAAGTGTAAATACATGAGACAAAATAGATAGAATGAAACTACCGTTTCCAAAATAAGATCGTTCCTTTTCACCTTTTGTTTTATGGAAACCTCTTCATTTATTGCTATGAAATTTGAGGTTGGATTGTAGAATAGATGAATACACGAAGTTTCATTCAAGACACACTGCTTCATCACGTTATCAAGGTCAATAATGAAAGACCTCAATGCACATTAATTCCTCATTTACCTCTTTGTTATATAGTCTTCATAAAATGCCTGTGCTCATCCTAACTACTACCGACTTTTACATTTCCTTGTAGAAGTGTAAAAGAGAGAAGATAGATTCCCATTTATATTTTATACAAATATATATATTTAAATATATATAAATTTAATATAGAATATATATTTATATATACAAACCATCTCATAACATAATTGTAATACTTCACATACTTTATATAGTTTGCTAACAGATGCAGTGAACTCACAAATATATACAGTGACAGGAATAGTATGTAATCTGAGCTATTCAGTATTTGCAAATCATGAGGAAAAAATTGTTTCAAAAAGCAACACTGTCACTGCAAGCAATGAGGTTATGATATTTAGAGTTAAATTAGTTTATGTTGAATGTCTGAAGCTCTCAGTGCACACAAAGATCTTGGAAGCTGTTGTTTAGAACTCCCTCTAATTCTTCACTGTATGATGATTTGTGAATTCATGAAAGTTCAGGCTGTGCTGGGCTTATCGCCTGAACTGTGCTTGCAATCATCTCTATCTTTCCCTGAGAAGTCAGAGTAGTCTCTGTTGAAGGACTATATCCATTTTGATGCAGCCATGTTGCTTTGTCTACAGCAATAGTCACTAGGAAGCTGAAATACATGCACTTAGACAGCTGGATAGCCACATGTACTTGTAATGCAGAGAGAAAAAGCTGAGAGGGGAGAATATACTTTCTCTTAGCACCAGATTCGGTGGTGTTAATACTAAATGTTGAAATCAGTTAGCACTTCAGCGGCTTTTTAAACTGGAAGACTGATCTCATTTCCTGCAAAAGATTTTCCTGAAATACCTGATGGTTTGATCATCGTTCCTTTTTTTTTAAAAAATTACCTATCTAGAAAAAAGCTGAAATCCCTCCATCATAGCGAATAAACTCTAAGGACATAGGGTTGAAACCCCTTACATATCTTCTGAAAACATTACTGATGCCTAAGAATCAGGAAATGGTTTGCTGTAAAAACCTACTGCATTAGCTGCCGTGTGTGGCCTGTTTGGACTGTAGAAAGATCAAGTCATGAACATAGCTGAAAAGCTGGCCAACTTTTCAATTATCAAAGGTGATAACATCTTTGTCCAAGAAATAATATTGCCACTACTAGCAGTGGTGGTGATCATGCAAGGGAACAATGATGAGAGATCTATGTCACTTCTGGTCAAGTATGCCTCTTTTTAGTTTAATAGTTTTTTACTCTTTGATAAAGAGTAGACAAAACAATTCTCAGTCCCTTAGACTGAAACTTCCTATTTGTGCATATTGTCTTGTCTGACCTGTTCTCAGATGCTTAGAAAAGAAGAGTCAGTTCCTCCTCTTGTTAGATGTATACATATAAGATCTCTATATTTTATTTATCCACAAATTCATGCACCTCTTCCTGCTGTTCCAGATAATATTCAGGAAAAGTAAGATTTTCACTGAGTTGAAGCCTTTTATTTCAGCTGAGCTATAAAATGAATCTCTATCTCGTTGAAACTTATTCTTCTTGTGTTTTATAGGAAAATATCTGCTCATAACAACGTCTGAATAGGAAAAACTTGTATCCTTTATTCAGAGAAGTCTGGTAATGAATATAGTTAAAATTAAATTAATAAATACAATCACATTTTGCCAGTTTTCCAGGTATAGCATCTTGTACTTGCTACTAGTACTGTTCATGGCATTTTGTTGGAAACAAAATTTAGTGTGTATAGAGTGGGAAGATACTTGCTGTTATATATCACCCATAATACATTAGGTGACATGATATTTTAAAATGTCTACACGAATTCTTTAAAAAACTGCTTTGGTTTGGACAATGTGTAATAGTAAAACTTGCAATAACACTTATCTCATCATACAAGGATTTCAAAGTTACAAAAGAAAATAACTTTAAAAATAAAGTTATAAAAGAAAATAAGTACCATTGTCCCCACATTACATGGAGAAACTAAGGAACAAAGAGGGTATGTTAATACCCCATGGCAATAAATAAACTGGTAAGAATATAACCTGTGCCTCCTAAGCTTTATGCTCATCTTCTTGCTGAGTAACATTGCCTCCATAATTTTTTCTGAGCAATCCATGTTTTTCAAAACATTATTTCTCACTATGAGTGTTTGCAAAACAGTTTGACTACTATTCGGTCACTCACTATTTTTTTCTAATCCCCATGTAATCTCTTTAACCATGACTGCCTCATCCAATCTATCATATTCACAAGCAACTGAAAATTACATTATAGAAGCATGGACCTGTAAAAGACATCATACTATGAACCTGCTACTACCATGAAATCATAGAACTTTTCACATGAAACAAAAGCTCATGATGATTCCTACAGTTAGCAGAGTCCTTTCTTATTGATAGTGTTGAATGAGAAGGATATCTGAGGTGGCACAAAGTGTAGAGGGAAAATTTATACAGGAGTAGTGCAGAAAATCTTGTAACACAATCACAGCGATTAGCTTTTTCAAACATAATTCTAAGAACCAAATTTCACAGAGGTCCTGTGCTAGGACCTGCGGAACAAGAAAGAAATAAAATTTCACCTGACAAAGATATTCATCCTCAAGGAATTTCAAAATACCTTTCCTGGAAAGCTGAGGTAAATAGCAGTGCACCTGTCACTGACATAAGGAAGAGTAATTTCATTGTTTGATAGCTAACAGATAAACATTCTAGTTTGTGGTCTTCTGGTTTTTAAGTTCAATCAAGAAATAATATCCACACATTATCGCCATAAATTGCCCCTCTGATTTAGGTTGAAAATGTCTCTACACAACTAAAGTGTTTTAATACTACTTAGAATATTGCTTATTGGCTTTTTATTATCTTTTGAATTAGATTCATGGCCAGGGAAATGACTAGAGCTGACACTTTGAATCATGAAGAAGTCAAAAATGTTTTTAAAGTTGCAGACCTGGAAAGATGTGTTGGTCTTAAAGTTCTGTTTGAAAATTCTGATTAGAACTAGAACATGTCAGATTTCAAACTGGAAATACCACATCACACACTTTTTAAATGAAATTTCAAATCTAAATGGCTTAATCATTAATGGCTCTAAGTCTAAGAGAACTCACAGCAGAACTTGTCTCTCAAATAATATGATAATATTAGCGACAGTGAAAAACAAAGTGGTTAAGGCAATACTGTAATTAACCTGGTGGCCTTTCCCCCTCTTTCAAATATGAGTCATTTCAGCCATAATATAGTGTCATGCAAATTATTTTCATATGGAATGAACCCTTTCTCATAGTTTTCAAAAGAAGAGCCTGGACAGCAAAGTCTGAAAGACAAATATTCTAGGGATGTACCTATACTAGTAAGCACTATACACTTATCCTACTCTTGTACTCTACAACACATCTACTCTTGGCCAAGGCCTCATGGGGAATATAAGGATGGATGAACTTAATATGATCTGGCACTGCTGTTCTTATTAGAGAATGTTAAAATAGAGAGAGCAAATGGTTACACACTATCAATGCTGGTCTCTGTTGATGATACTAAGAACTAAACAGCTAAAAGTTTGTTCTCTCTATATATGGCTTGAAACATACTGAGAGGAGAGGTAACTAGCATTCGCTCTACCATTATCAACACTTTTCTTGTCCTGTGAAAAAAGCATGCTTTCAAACTGTCATTTTGCATCAGATACATACACTTTCACACTGAAGAGAGAAATTTCAGCGCACGTACTTGGAATTAGTTCTTTCTTTTGTGAGGTTGTTTAAATATTGCTCTGTAATGCTATAAACAGCTAGCATAAAATAATAAGCATTCTAAACACAGAGGCATCAATATATTTTCAAACCAACCCTAAATAAAAATAGATAATGAGACAGGCTGGCAATACACCTGTAAGTCAATAATATCAGGCTGTATCCTATTATTAAAAATAAATTTAAAAAAAATCAGAGATAGTTAGAATGCTTGTCATCTGTCCTACATCTGCAAATGCAAAGACAATTAGCTCCAACACTCAAATGCCGTCAGCTCCCACTTTCAAGTCTGAGAAAAGTTGGTTCCTACTCAAGAAAGACCCAGGGTTGGAGCTATGAAGATCTGACACAGGTCCAGCAGCTATTCTGTGAGGAACATATGCAGAATCCTCTGTCATTACTGCAGGAAATGACAAGGTTTTGGCATCATAATTTAACATTGCAGTGTGGTCTCAATCATTTTATATAACATTGTTTTACCATTGTCTTGACATAGTAAAGTGGTCTCCATAGACTTACATTGGCATAATTTTACCATCGTCTTGACACTGTAATACAGTCTCTATAGACTTGAATTGAATTTTTGTCATTGCCTTGAAATTGTAATGTCCTCTTTCCAGGCTTGTCTTCATAAGCACATCTTCACCATTATCTAATCCTCATTCCCAAACCACTGGGCACTTTTGTCTCCTATTAAACTTTGGAAAAGATACTGTTTGAAAGCTAATCTTTGCGTGTAATCAATGGTTGTTTTAAAACTCCTGCCTATCACTGTTTTACAAGATTTAAAAGAACTTCTCAAATCAGAAGTTATACCAAGAAAATCCCAACATTGGTAAAATGCTAAAAGTACATGCAAATATGCTAAGCATGTGTGACTTTTATATTCAATATTATCTGGCTTTTAAGAATATCTTAGTTTAGGCTGGGTCATAACAGTTTGGATTCTGTCTCTTCTACTCTGTAGGGTTGCTTAGAACACTTGATAAAACATCATAAGTTGGTTAAGCTAAGTATGCTTCAGGAAAACACTGAATATTTGTAGATCAAAATCACTTTAATCTCCTGGGTTTTATCATGAGACACCAGGAATTTTCTGTCTTATGTTAGCTAGACCTGTTCAGGTCACTTTTTATTTGTGGATTGCTGCTACTGTTCCCTCTTCTTGGTCAAAAAATACTGAACATGCATAGTCATTCAGCTTTTCCTCCTCTAAACAAAAAGCCCCAATCAAAAGTATTTTCCCTCCATCATGAAGATGACAGCAACGTTTCACATGTAAATACTTCCAGAATTTTTCCTCTATTTAAGAAATACCATTAGAGTCTTGTTTCTTATAGTGTCAGACGTACAATGAAATAATACTTCAATGAATCAGTGCTCAGTATTTGCAGAATACTTTCAGGTAAGTGATGCTAACTGCTAAACTAGGAAATTCTTAGCTTGTTTCACAGACATAAAGTATGATTTCTAGAAGAAGGTGTTTCCTTTCTAAAGGGTGTTTTCCTTATATTGCTTACAGAACATCAAGTAAACTGATATATACATTGGGCAATCTAGAGAAACTCATCTGTTATCCACCAACTAGGCTGTTAGACAACATACCAGCCCTCCTCACTGTGCCGTAAAACATCTCTTCAGAAATGTAGGGAGCTTTTCACTGAACTCCAGATGAAAGAAACATCTTTAACATGGCAAAGTATAAAATTTTTAGGAACATTCAGCTCAGATCCGTATTCAGACAATCTTTTCCTTCAGAAGTGCAGGTAAAATTACTCTTGCTTTGCAAGTAACAAATTACAGGCATAGAAAAAAAGTAAAGTTAATTTTAATGATGCATGAAATGATTAATGTCATGAGAAAAAAAGAGACTATGCCTGATAGTTTGGAATGCAAAAATAATAGAACATTCACAAGCTGATAGTGTGTCTTAATTAGAACTGAAAAGTAATAAGGCGGCACTCATGTTATAGAGGGTGAGACTCAGACATCTAAATGCAGATGTTTATGGCCAGACAGAAATTCTTGAGTGCTCTGCCTCTCATACATACCCCAAACTTCTTGCAGGTCTTATCTTCTATCTATCAGGTCTTTCAGATGCCTTGTAACATCCAAAACTACTTCAAATGCCTCCAGATATCTGAATTTCTGCATTAAAATCACATCCTGGAACCAAAATTCAATTTAGACGTATTTGGACTTTCACTGATTTATGCCGATGAAGTGAAAACAGCAAGAGTAATGTTAATGGGCTTTTGATAACATGTAAAGGCTGCTTATGGCAAGCACATTTTATGCAATTTGCATATTAAAGGTGGTGCAAGATGTTTTTAACAGAACTTCAAAATAAAGGTTGATTAAAGAAAATAGTTGGAAACGATAAAATAAAATCTATGTCAGAACTTAAGAATAGTCAGAGCAACTTTAATAACAATTCCTGTTCTTTTAAAAACCCCAGTGATACAGTAATAATATGACCTAAAGCTTGTTCTTTCTCTCAGAATTTAACATTCACTTTCCTTTGTATTAAAATAGTATTTGTCATAATAAGATACAAAGTAACCAAATGCTATGTAACACAACATGACACAATACAGTTAACAGAACACATTTAAATAACAACACTTTTATTCTCAAATCAGATATCCGTTGTCATTTCAGAGAACAGGTATCTAATTATAAGTATGTGTGTGGACTCATGCAGAGCAGACAATGAGATGTCTTGGCTAGTTGCGAACCAGCAGATACTGTGGTTCACTGAATCTCCAAATTATTTGAGGGCAGTTTGTCGCATCTCTGGATATTTCTTTAATGAGCTTTTTTTGCATTTACCAAGCTCCATGTTCATTGTTTTATAAAAATTCTATTTGTTCAATTCCGGTCTAATATTGTTGAACTTCTCCAAGCAAAGTCATTACCTTCTGAGGATATACATACACATATATACATACAAATATATGTATTTATATATAAATTTAGTGTTTCTAAGATTTTCTGTGGACAAATTAGACCAATAGCAGTAAATTTATGGTGTTGAATTGAAACATCATAACAAGAAAGATGACCGGAATTATCCACTTAGTTCAAGTAGTGGCAAAATAGGACACCAGAGAGAAATTTATGGTAGTTTCTACAATACCTATTATCCTATTTAGGCCTTGATCCTATAATTGGGTTTGCCCAAGTGGATCTGATTGCAGGACAAGAGCTATATATCGTATGCTTTTCAGGGTATAGGCAATTGGGAATTTTTTTCTGTTCGAGGGAGAGGTTTTTACGATATAGGTGAGGCCTAAAGCACAGCAAATGCTACTGTTGCAACAAAAGATAAAATATTGAAATATGTCAATAAAAAAATGTTCCTCTTTTCACTGTGTAATGAATGTATCTGTAGATATATTGCATCAGCATGGGCCATGGAAATTAGAAGAGATTAAACAATAAAATGCGTATCCAGAGGGTCTGGGACTTTGTCCATGGCAGAAATAGAGAGGGATTCTTGCGTTAATAATAACCACAGTTTAATACTGATTTATCAAAGCATCTCTGAAATTTCAACATGGGCAGATCAGAATCTCTTAGTGTAAATAGTAATATTTAATATATCATACTATTCTAAGACTTTTCAACCAAGGATGTTAAACTGCTTTACAAATATTAATTAAGGCTTAATTAAGCAATTAATCAACTATGTCATATTACTTTATAATTATGATTTATAGTGTTCCTAGTGTGTGGTAGGCAATTTGCAGATATATGAATGAATCTCGTCCTGAAATATAGAAATTTACATAATACAGTCTTTCCTTGTTAACTGTGACCCACCGAATCAAATATCTCTCACTCTTCTTCGTCTTCAAACTCTGCACTACAACTGCCATCACTCAAGAGCAAGCATCTAGCGACCTCTGTGTGGGACAAGGTCCTGTCCATGAAGACTTCTGTGATAAGTTCCTTTCAACAATGTTTCCCTCTCTCCTAGTTTATATTTTGTACAGAGACCTGAAGCTAGGGGCAGTTACAGTGCATGTGGAAATGCAATCCAGGTGCTTACACTTTTCGGACATCTCTTTGTTTTGTGATACTTTGGGAAACACGGTCTAGGGAATGCCCTACACCACAGCCATAACTTAAAAACGTTTCTAAGACCAATGGGTTAACTGTGTTGCAGTGTGACTGGTCCTGCCGAATAACATGTGCCGTACAGCAGTGAAAACTACCCATCTCTGCAAAGAGTTACCAACCTAATTTAATAGAGCTATGGAAATAGCTGTATTTTTCCAAGAACTGCTTCATAAGAAATGTCCTTCCATAGCTTCCCTCTTTATTAATCCCTGAAAAATACAGCTGGCCTCATTTTTATAAACTGGTGAGTCTTTCACAAAAAAGTTAGCACAACACACTGCTCATATACTATTGATTCTTTCTACAGTTGATAAAATAATACAAATCAAAACACACTCACATGAGCACATTGACCAGCATCAAAGAAGGGGGATTAATTTTATGTAATATGCACAACAAATAATTTGGTGAGTTCTATTTAGAGAGTAGGCTTTTTGAAGAGATAGTATGGACATTTTTTCCTATAACCTACATAAGCATCAAATGACTCAAACTGACTGCCCAGTGTCCCAGAAATGCACTGTTCACAGTGCACATGTCCAGAGATACATCGCATGCGTGGGGTCACAGCCACACTGCAGCTGTCCTCCTGTGCATGCCTGAAAAGTGCCTCCCACTACCGAAGGTTGAAAGGTTTATTTTTCATTGTTTTTTTGAATAGGATCACAACTGTTCTTCAGATACTACTAATCCAATAAGAGATTTCTTGTCAGGGCTATGAAGATTGGCTTAATGGAGGTGAAATTTAAATGGGACTAGAAAGAAGGGTTCATTTCCTTGATTTCTACAATCACTAGCCTGCTATTATTTAATTTAATATTTATAAAACATTATATTTTCTTTTATTTATAAAATATTATTTATTAAATAATGCTTAATATTTACTTTTATTTTACTTAATATCACTTTTACTTAATATTTATCAAAGCACAGCCCTACAAGGCACTGTCAGGATGTCATAAAAAATAGATTTCATATGTGATTGTGAAGCTTTCCCCTATTACCATATTGTTGAAAATCACAAAAGTGAAACAAATTAAAAGGCCATGTCTTCTAATCAGTGTGCATCTTTACCACTTACTATTGACATTTTTTCCCCTAAAAACCAAACCAAACCAAAAACCTAATGTGTTTACCATTTTACTGAAATGCAATGTAAAAACCCAGGTATTTTAAGAGGATTCAATTAAATTACATAGAATAAATTTGGATGTGGTTAAATAACATTTTGCTAGAGTTTTCCATAATTTTAAACAAGTCTGAAAACACATGAAGACATGAAAAAAATCCTAAATATATACTAGAACTTGTAATGATGTAAGTCTGTCAATAAAGGGAGTCTGCATTTGTGCCTTCATTGTATTTGAAATGTTAGGCTCTAATCCATTGTTAAAATAATAAATACAATATAATTTTTTCACAACATTGTAACTAGTGAATCTTCTGGATATTTGCTACCCTTGGTGCTTGCACTAAGAGATCTATATGCACATATGAAGAAATAAACAAACTGCCTCTTTTTAACGGATTTGAATAGAAACCTGAGGAAGCAGAAATTGAAGCATCTTTACTCGTGCACATAGGAGGAAGAAATAAAAATAGTAGAACTGGTTAAAAATCTCAAATCATGTTCTGGTTTAAAGCTAAAAAATTCCTATGAATTCTGGACTCCAAGAGGTGGATGATATAGAACTAGGCAATTTGCTACAATGGATGCTGTTTCTATGGACTTTCTTAGGCACTCATCTTCCTCCTCTTTTCACAAGGAGTAAAACAACGCAGGGACCAAGACAAGAAGGAGAGGATTTGAAAAACGCACAATTCCACAATTGTGAAATTCCACAGTTTTACATTTTACAGAGAAAGATGAGTAACTGAACAAAAAGAGAATTAATATGTTCAAGATTTCTAGGAAAAATCATGCCCATATCATTTTATTTGTGACATATTATTTAGTTAATAAGATATTTTTATGGGCTTTGAAAACCTAATGGTAAAAGGCTGAAAGTCTGTCAAGAACATGAGAACATAGATCCTCTAGCAGATTAACTGCCTTAATAAAATGAGGTTATATTTCTTCACGTCTGTGTACAGGCTGTTTGTGTTCATGGGTATATAATTCGGCAATACAGCCTGCAGAAAGTGGAAACGATACAATTAAACAGTAAAACCAAATTTTATTAATTGTCTCAGCTTTTACTAATTCTCTCAGACATATCTGTGAATCACTCCTTCACATCAGTTATAGTTGCAGACAAAGAGGTCAGAAACAGGCCTTTTGTTTTATTTTTCTTTAAATATTTCAAAAGTTCCAAATGATGACAAAGTAAAATGGACATGGGCTCGTACAAAAAGCTTTTCTAATATAATCACTCAAATATGAAAGAAAATATAAAAAATATTTTTTGCTTATTTCTAAAAGAAAGCAGCAATTGTCACCATTATAAGACTTATCAGTCATAGATACACAAAAGCAAAAACATTTTAAATATTCAATGTTCATGCCAAATGTACGCTTCAAGACATATTTCATTTTATTTTTTTTTGTTTCATTCTAATCTTTGAAAGATTCATCAAAGTTATAGCACGAAACATTGTCTTTCCTAGAAGCTTCCGATTTATTTCTATAACTGCTCTTTATCTTTTTACACTGTTGTAGCCACTGTGCATCAGCAGCTTTTCTGGCACTGCATTGTGTAGAACTGCTAAGGAAGATGTCTGTTCACTAAGAATCCGTCTAGCACATTATTCTGATATGCTCCATAAGTTAGCAGATCAATAGTTAAAAAAAAATCTTTGCTTTCTGATATTGCATGCACTTTGTTGCCTCAACCATTAACATTTGTGAGCTGCCGTCAGTAATTTCTTTAATGAGATTGTTGTAGTTTTCTTTTGGAAATGTAACTGTCAGGCATTTTACATTTGTCCCTACTAATAATTCCCCAGGCCTTTATTAAAGAGATTTACAGATTTCTTAAATCCACAGTCCTGCATCACTCAGATACACAGTTCTAATAAAATGATAAATTAGATTTTATTCTTTGCCTTATCCTTACAAATTAACAAATTAAAAAAATGTTTACTGAGCAATCTGGCAGAAGGTAACAAATTATATGCTACTTTTTTCCAGCCTTTTTAATAGAAGTAATATAGAAACACACAAAGCAATGTACAATGCTGTTTTAAAGCACATTTTTCAAGTCAAATTTAAAACTTCAGAAGACAAAAGAAGACATTGACTGTAAACATGGTTTTTATCCAAGACATGAGGATGGATGCTCACACAGTATTTTCTTGCAGCTGTTTTGGTGGGAGGGTTGCGAGGCTTTTCTCTTTCCTTAAGAAAAATCACTGAATTGTTAATGATTATTTTGCCCAGTACTTGTTTTCAGTACATTTTAACAGATACAGTGAAGAAAACGATCGGAAGATCAATACTACTGAAATTTTAGAACAAATTTAGAACTCCAGCCATAAAACAAAGAGAAATGTTTATGCTACTTTGGAGTATATTCTGGAGAATAGCAAATATGTAAACCTGGATGATTTTAACTCCCTGTGCCTTCCTTTCTACCTGAGTCCTTTCCACTTTCTCTCCATAATGCCATGTTGGAGTACATCCTGCTTAGCCTCCAATCAACATTTCAAGCACTGGGATCATGTTTGATATTGTCAGATGGCCTGGAAAATTAAAAACCCAATTAAAGGCTCAGCACGCGGGTCAGCTCTTCTGCATATCAAAAGGCCTCCTCTGGCTATTCTGCTCAAATTGTATCTGTTAACAGCTCACTTTGCAGAGAGTGAAATAGCGCAGCGTTTATGAGTAATAAGTACCTTCCAGCTGATACATTTCAAACACAAACCACTTTCATGGCCCCGGCAAAAAGTACAAGTCATAATCAAATTGTCAATTTTTTCCTGTGAGATGCATAGATCCATTGTAACTGTGATTGTTAAAGAAGGAAATGCATTTTATTCACACATTGGGGAAAAAAAGATGCACATTTTCCCTACAATTAAAGATTTTTTGTCACTTTTTTACATTGCCTTTCCTTTACATTTCTAAATAGTTGCTATAATTGATTTTCGGGTTGCATTCAATTTTTTTTTTTTTTTTTTT
>VXBA01000634.1:273191-313739 GCA_013399895.1 Serilophus lunatus
AATCATTTATAGTTTTTATGTAGTGGAAGAAATGGTTGAAGTGAATAGCATTTTTGTTTAGCTGGGGTATTAATGTTCACCCAAATGTTTATAATGTGAATGTGCAAAGCACTAAAAGCTTTCGAGCTAAATGCAAATTAGTAGAGCACTCAAATGACATTTTTAGAAGGAGTTTTCATCTGTCAATGTGGCATAATATTAAGTCAAACTAAAGTCACTACTTCAGCTACTGGCCATTTGAAAAAAAAAAAATCATAAGATACTAGGGTTGACAGAAAAGAAAACAAACTACATAAATATTTTTCAACATATTATATTAACCAAGCAGCTGCTAGAAGATTTCACAAGAAGTTAGCATATAATGTCTCCCTTTAGAATATATTTTGAGTGTATGCAATGTCAAAAATCTAAATCCCTGGGTTTTGCATAATGCATTAAGGTCCACATCAGAGACTAGAAAGATTTTTCAAAGCAATGTCATGTGATGAAATAACACATGCTTCACTCAAGGAAAAAAAAAATCAAGGAATATTACAAGTTAGAAAAAATGCAAACAGCTTAGTATCTGAAGTGTTAATCCATTAAATGAAAATGTATTAATTGCCACTAATCTAACAGGATTTTTTTAAAAAAAATAATTCGTTTATAGCAAGCACTTAGACTTTTCTAGTTTTAGTTTGCTTGGGGTTTTTTTGTCTTTCAAAAGGGCAACTGTTAATCATAAAAAATTGTCAAGTTATTTTAAAAATTAGAAACTCACAAATGTAAAAACTCTGACACTTATGGATAGAAGTCCATCTTTTACCCACCCCTGCAGAGCTGCGGTGCTGCACTACACTGGTGATGCACAGGCTCTCCTTGTGTTCCAGACCTTCCCACACCCCAGCAGCCTGAAAGATGGTGCAACTGGAGTTTCCATGCATGTTCCCACTTTGTGTGCTGGTACGCTCAACAATTTGTCCTTCTGGAGCCATTAGATGTAACTCATGATTTCGAGTCAAACCCCTTGGTTTGTGGCATGACGACAAAAAGGGGAGGAAACACTGAAATGGGAACAAAAGTTTCAGCAGTGAACCCTTCAGGAATTTAGCTGCTCTTCACACCATTTTCACATCTTCAACCTGTCTTCATGCCATGTTTTTAGGATGAGGTGAGCAGCTCGTGTTTGTGGGGTCATGCCCCTCGCAGGAGCTAATGCGGCTGCCTTTGGGCACCACAGGCCTGGGAACAGTAGTGGGAACCAGCACCAGGACTTTAGAGCTGTGACAACTTGTGCCTCTTAAAGAACAATATATTGCATATTAATAGGCAATTTAAAATAATTATGTGCTTTAATATTTTCTAAAGAACAGTTACATGTCTTTTGAAAGTTACATGCTTCTTATAGAAAAGAAAGCAAGTGCTTTTTCAGAGAAACAATGTATAATAATATGTCAGTAAAGATTGAGCAATTTTGAGTAGTGATGGGTGAAAAGGACATTATGTTCTTTCTTCTTGTCATGGTCGGTATTTTTCTGTCAGTTGGCAAAGGCTGCACTCAGCAAGAAGAAGCTAAAGACCTGCATTGAGAGACACGAGGGTGACAGCTAACCTGACAGGTCAGAAGATGACTGCAGAATTAGCCTTACTTTAATTCTCACTAAAATTCACAGCTCCTGACGAGGAAATGGGAAAAAGAAATTTCCTTACACATTTTCTTTTCATTTCATGTGCAGATTATACATATTCTGCTTCCATTAACAAGAAGGAGATTGTGCTTTATGCAGCTCTATATTTAAGGGCAAAAGACCAAGCAGATGACAGGAGTGACCCTTCTCTTGTCTTATGATCACTGCCGGTTTGACATGACACTAATTAGACTGCCTTAATCTAAACCCAGTTAGTTCTGCATGCTTGCAGCAAAATCATTGTAAACCTGAACATAAATTGCCTTGGGCCTTTGTCTTCCTAAAATACATATATACATATATACACACTCTCTCTTTCATAATCCAGTACTGATAGTCTTTATATGAGACTCCTGCATATGTTATTCTTAATTTTCAGTTTACAATTACCTTCTATTCTTGCTGTAGAATGTTAAACAGTATTCACGCCTGCAGAGTCAGAGGAGCTGTAAGGAGATTGTTTCATAGTTCTTTAAAAAAATGCACGCTACATGCAATCTGAAATAGTCTGTAGTTGGTAAGCCTAGAAACAGTTTACATTTTTCTTTAATCGTGAAATACAATTGCCGAAGTATGAAGTGAAAAGTATACAAACTAATCCCATTTAATAGAAAAGCTTAATTTTTGAAAATTAGCCTACATCCAAATTAATAGTAAATGTCACCATTTTAGTAGACCAAAAAATAGCTAAAAATGTTCTGTCTAGAAAATTCAAAGGACAAGAATGTGATTACAAGTATAACTACATGCACTGAGTAACAACAAACTAATTTGGAGTATAAAATAGTGTTCAAATTGGTAGTGAATGTTCAACTTTACCTGTTGTAACATGGCTAATGTGTTTCATAAGTGCTTGTATTCTTAGTTAAGTAAATTGCTAATATAACCCTTGAAAGGTATAATGTTCCTTTAAAAATGAAAACAAATCTGCTTTATGTTGTTCAGTTATTACTGTCTGTACCAATTCTCCTTAATGCTCAGTTTTCTGGTCTTGTTTGATTGATTTTGGAATTGTAGGGGGTTTTTCTTAAACAATTAACTAGAAAGTCTAATGAAAAAAAGCTTTCAAAACAAGATTTTTGCTCTTGACAAAAACAAACAAATATTAAGGTATAAATCTAATTATTTGTCCTTGCCAAAAAGCTGATTTAAACAATTTTCATCCACTGTTTTGTCCAGAAGAGGACTTTTTTTCTTTTTTAAATCACTGTGTTTACAGTGGTGGACTGCTACTTGAGTCTGGTTTTTCCCTTGTTTTTTCCAGGTTTGCATAGAAACTAAGTTGAATAACAGAAAAATTGCCATTAAAGACAATTAAGAAGTTGGAGTAATGAATATTAAAATGTTGCGATTCATGGCAAATTTTTCTGTTGGTATTTATATTTTTAAACTATTTTTTAATATTATAGTTTAATTTAACTATAAAAACAAGCATAAGTATACAACATTTCCTTAAATGGGAATCTTGGGATAACTCATCTGAGCATATTTATCTTGTCAAGTTTAAATATTTTCAGAACTGATCGTGGGACTGAGAAGCCTTCATCACAGCACAACATTAAAAATGATGGATGTGATACATATTTAATACAATAAAACGGCCATTTGTATGCTCATACTAGGCACAAGGGATATCCTTGTAGGAAAGAATTCTGAAATCAAAAGGGACCTATTCTTTCATTGGTGCACAAGAAATTTGGAGGCCTAACTCTCATTACTGCTGATGAATGTTATGAGCCCAGGTCTTCAATGTATCAGTGGAACTATAGATATTCAGCAGGATGGTGGCCCTGAACATATTAAATTGACAAAATGTTCTGCAGGTTTACCCTGTGCGCCTGAATAATGGGGGAGAATCATGGCTTCAGACAAGCAAGCCTCCACAGACTGCATCTACGCTATCCATTCCCTATCCATACAGAAAATAAGAACATAACAATGATCCCTTGGAGCTCTGAAAAAAGTTGCCCAAATTTTCTGACTTCAGTACTATCTTGTTGGGCATCAAGATTTCCAAGCAGCTAGGAACCCTGTTGTACGGCTAGATTGTCTTTCATCATCTCAGTGGCACTTAAAAAAAGTGTGGGGAAAGGATAAGGGGGTGTGTGCGTGTGTGTGTTTGTAGAAGAATGAACCCAAGTTAATTAACAGCAAAAAATAAGAAAACTGAAGCAAACTAACAGCAGCACTGTCACAAAACAAGATCAGGGCAGAGAGAAGCAGGGAAAGAGCAGTAAAGAATGCTACATGATGTCTGAACACATTGAAAGTGTTGACAAGTGTGGTTGGTTTGGTTCATCAAAGAGATGGCCATGTGAAACTGCACAGTTTTCATTCAGTGTTTTCAGTTTACAATTAAACATGCCAATTTGAGCTACTACTCCTGAATGTGGACCACAGTTCCCCTGGGAAGAAGTCTGTAGGATGTTCTATGCTATTCCCCACCCCCCCTTTCCTGTTTTTTTCAGGGACACACTGAAAGCCCGTTTTCACAAACAGAAGTCTCTGCTGAGTTTTGATGGCTTTTGATCAGGCACTAGCCCTTCAGCACTGCCGGCCACTGTGGCAAAATTGACCACAGCAACATTAAATTATTCTGACTTATTCTGGCTGTGCAACTAGGATCCATAACATCTGAAGACATGTTTAAGATGATTTCACAACCTAGTAGAGAAGAACACCTGAGCCCAAGTTCTTTATAGTTGCTCATAATACATGGAAATCCATTAAAATCTGACCACCATACTAGTTTTATATTTGCATATCTAATTAGAAGGCTGTGCTACAAAATTGCCTGTTTTAATTGTTACCATCACATATTCTGGTTTAATAGCTTAACTACTACAGAGGATATTGTAACTTTGAGCTCTTATTCAATGACAGTTAAAAGCATTCATCAGGTATGAAAGACTGAAATTAAAATTAAAACTGTTTGTTGACAAGAAGAATAAATCTCATAAGACCTTTATGTGCAGCATGTTGAGCCAGAAATGATTCACAGACAAAAAGCAGGTATTGATTTTAGCAAATTAAGAAAACCAGAAAATGTATCAATGTATTTACATATCCTAAATTCCACTTAATAGCATGAGCTGCTGGCTCTGCAAAATTCTGGAAATGCACCCTGCTGTTTGTACTAATTGGTGGGAAATTCAGGCCTGTGTCAAAGACAACTAATTGTCTGATGAAAATAGCTTCTTTCTGACATTAGTACATACGACACCCCTGTATCACATGAAGAAGGTTTCAAAAAGGTGTTATATATTGTCATGGTAATTATAATTGGGATATATGTATCCAAGGTACAGAACACATAGAAGGTGATGGCATAAAAGAATGCCTTATAAATGAGACTGTGGGGCATTTAACTAAACAATTGCACGAAGAATAAAGAGCTTACATAAAAGTGTGTATTATGCAGATGTTAGAAACCTGCGTCTCTGAGAAGACACTATTTTGACCATAATGCATTCTGTCATGTGAGATAAAATGCAGAGAACATTTACATTTCTCCCACTCACTGAGCTTCTACCACACAGCTTGCATTTTTCTCACATCAATAGGCATCTTTTTAAACATTATATTCATGTCTGTCTCTCTTGATGGCAAATAAAATTCAATAAATAAAATACTTTATGATAAATATGTTAGATTTAAGAAGCAGTTGTGATAAAATGCTCAGGTTTTCAGAAATTATTTGTTAAAACCAAATAAATTCAATAAGATTTGTACACAAGCTCTAAATATATTAATATTTGGTAGATGATGCACGATAACATAATGACCCAAAAGGACATTTGCACAGTTTTTCACACCGCTTAACTTACTGCTAAGTAAGAGAAATAATCAACAGAACTTGGACCCACTGACCCTGTAGATCAGATCAGCATATGACTGCTGTAACAGCATGACTTCTCAGGGCATTTCCAACCAGCTACAGTTACAGATAGATACTTTATAGCAGGTGACATGCTCACTGCAAAACCATCAACAAGCTTAATGTCACTTGGAATCCTCTTGTAGATCACTACATTTCTATCAATACTATAATGCAAAGCAGACTCTTTTGCTTTCACTAAACCAGATAGGTGTACTTGGCAAACCAATAATTTGTAATAAAATATAAATAGTGCATCCAATTTAAATGTCTCACTGTACTCCTGGTAATAATCTTTTAGGCAATCTGAAGTTGTATAGTTAGCGTGCATCATCTTAGAGTTAAACAAATAGAGATCTTATTGCAAACCACTTCCTCAGTGTCTTTTTACATGTTTGTTTCTAGCTTCTGCAAGGTGTCTTTTTCTCAAATATTATTACTAGCTTTTTTTTCTTTTGAAAGTAAAAAGTGTATGAAAAGTAAAGAAACTCATTTTATAAGTTAATTGTTTTTATTTGATTTTCTACTTATTGGTTTCCTACTTTTTTCTTAGCAACTACCTTAAAAAATTCTTCTTGTGTTTTCTTATTTCCTGTACGAAACTGCCAAGAAAAACAGATAATGTGTCTTTTGGCATTTTTAGAAATGCAAAATAAGAGAGTCCAGCACCAATTCAAGGAGCTTAGAATAAAAGCAAGGGAGTATTATTCTTGTTGTTATTACTGTTATTGCTATTATTTACTTTTATGCAAGAGAATGCCATGTCACACAAATAAGGGAAACCCAGACCTCTCAATTCGCAGTCCCATGGCTAAATCATATGTCAGCCTTTCTGAATTTTTGAGAATATGGATACTACTCCTCAAAGCACAAGGCTCAAATATACACTTTCACCTCTACATATTTCAATCAGATGGAATCCTTTACATGCAAGGCCCAAACAATTGATGTAGGGTAGATACATGTGTTTTACATTTAATTTTTGAATAATAATAATAAAAAAAGTAGCGATGCCACTGAAACAGCGGGGTTTCATGAGCACATATCATCCCAGGTATTAACTGTCTTCCATCCATGCAAGTCTCTTAAACCACAGAATGAACATTTCAGATCAGACGAGTTTTGCATGGTAAGTCACATGGAGGAGCAGATTAGGGATAGACCATAAATGCAGGAAAACTTTAAAGGCTAATATAATTTTCTTACTCTCCTGTTAATGTGATGTTAAGCTGTATCTGCAGGCATGCTCAAGCTTGTGAGCTGAGGAATAAATTACGATAGTATGATCCATTACTGTAAGAAATTATTTTCTTCTACCTGCTATAGAGTGACAAAGAGTCTCTCAAACTTCAGAGAGGCATTCCCTCTGAAATGGAGCTTCTGCTGCCACTTCTCTCAACTTCCTCAAAAAATTGCAAGGCAGTGCTCTTTGCCAACTACTGAAGGCAAGTTACTTCACACTTATCTCAATGTTTAATCGATGTCCATTTGAATTATACATTGCTCAAAGGCCAGTTATCCATGGCAGGCTTCAGCATTCCCCAATAGTCCTGCTTATTGCAAATGTTCTACATGATCTATTGCCATTGACAAGCTTACTGTTGCTAACTCAAGGACCAAATAATGGCAGTAATCTTACCACTTGTTGCATTTGTCTCTGGAATATGCTCACAACATCCTAGTTCCATGTTCCCAGCTAGCACTGAGTTAAAATGCTTCTCAAATAGATACTGTTTTCTTATGTCACAAAGGACAAAGCACTATTTGATAACACAGTATTGCTATAGTGAATTAATTTAGACTTGCAGAGTAGTTTAGGTATAGCTGGCCATATCTTGGGTTTGGGAGCTGTCTTAAATGACAAAATTCGTTTCAGCTCAATTTTTGATCCTGAAGCAATATTGGGGTTAGAACTTTAACACAATGTATTAAATTTGTCAAGCCTTTCAAATCACAAAATAGACTTTAGAATATGAATTAGCCAGAAAGAAATTAGCTTTTTGGAAGTTTATATATTTGTCTTCTTGAATCTAAGCTTTAAATTCTAACTTTAAAGATTTGGTTCATTGGTGCAAGAGATTGTACATCTACACTTTAAAATGCAAAATCTCCACATTTCAGACACTTGCTAATACATGTCATTTGGTTTGATTATTTCATCCAAAGCAGATAAAATATTGCTACATCCATTATGAATTAAGAGTTTTGGGGCAATGGCCTTGCAGGAATTGTTTAACATGATGTTCTGAAACTAAGAGATTGAAATTTTTAAAAACACACACACAAAAAAGAAATTTATATTGACACTCTTTATATGAGTAAGGCACTATATCATTGAAATATAATTTCTGAGTTGATTAGGGAGGAACAGAAAGGGACCACAATGATCATAAGATGGAGGAGGCATTTTACTCCTTGAAGGAGTCAAAATCATCATCATCACATCACCACTACTATGGCCAATACTTATACTTTAAATTTCGATAACCTATTTTAGAATGATTCTTCTTAACATACCTAAAAGTAATGTTCCTATTAAGATCATATTGAGAAACAATATTTATTTTTTTTAATTAAACTCTTTTAATCTTTTGCCTAGAAAAGAATGGTTGTGTTTGAAATATTTTCCCCACAATGAAAAATGGCTTAATAATTACAGCTTAAATGCAGTTGCCCAAACTTACAAATTATAAATGAAATTTCAGCTTAATATATTCCTGCATTTTTAATGCTATAAAAGCTTCATATGCTTCAAAACAGAATTGATACAGATATTGATACAGTTTTAACATTTGATGAAACTAATTCTCTCTGCAAAAAGGATTTCTGATTATAAACCTATTTCCTTGCCCTTGCCTTTTCAGAATCTTGCCAAAGTTTGAGAGAAGGAGTAGAGTGAAGTGAAGAGTTCATGGCAATGGCAAAGGAGATGTCTACATAGACTACAACTTTCTTTTTTAAGCAATTGCCATATATTATACCCTGCTAAACATCTGTCTTCAGAGAATTCAAACATTTATGACAAAAGTCACTCCTAGAAAACTTTGGTTTTAGCTAGCATCCAGTGATCTTAGGAAGTAGAAAAATAATAAAATCAGCAACGAATATTTTTCCTAAAGGAACATAGAGATTGGCCAAGCTTTGAAAAAAGCACCCATAGTTATTTTCCCCCTTGAAACTAGTCTCAGTTCCCACTGTTTCCCGATGGGACTACAATAGAATCATGTCTTATCCTATTACTCATTTTAACATTGTTTTAGGATATCTATCACTACTTTCATTATCACTGCCGTTTTGATTATTTCAGTGTCTCAGAAAAATAGTCATCTACCATGACTCCACTCTGCCATGCCATGTTTTCAAACAGAGATATTTTTTTCTCTATTTTAATTTTATAAATCCACTAGGACACCTATATTTAGTTATTAGACATATAACTTTGGTTTATTTACATGGTACAGAATTGTACTTTCAACAACTGTTGTTCCTCACTGCAAGATACAACAAAATTTTCTGCATTTAAAGTTCTGGTCTAGGACCTGGATGACCCCAGTTTCAGTTCCTTACAGTGCAGAATACACTTCTGATTAGATCTAGGAAATTTTTCTCACATAGCATAACTTACAAAAATATGGTCTTTATTGCAGGATCTAAGAAAACGCTGCTTTAAGTCTCCACGAGAAAGACATCAGGACTTTAACACAGGGACTCTCGCTCACTCCTCCTGCCTCTGTGAATGCTCCATTTTTTTCAAGCTCCATTTCACCAGAAACGGTTATACAATTTTCAACTTCTAGGCCTAATTATAGTAGCTTTGTCCTGAATGCTAAACAAAATTTGAAAGATCTAGTACATCAATGCTACTTGGTCAAGTATTCTGTCTCCTGAACTATTGTATAAACAGGGGATCTTGTCACAGCTATGCTATTTGTGTTTTAATGCAAACAATGAGCATGCTTTACACCATAAATAATAATATATATTATTTTCTGGGATCTTGCATGAAATTTTGCAACAAAACCCACAATACAAACCCCTTAACACTCTAGCAGGTCCTAAGAAGCAAGGATTGTACCATTTCAACTTTTCCCCAGGTGCACCCATTTTATGTCTTTGTTACGTTCCTCTTCAGTGATGCATTGGCACAGCAAGAGGAAACTTGCTCATGCCCTGAAATCACTCATAGTCCTGACTGCCTGGCTACAGCTGCCCAGGGCTCCCACCACCCTGCCCATCGCCCAGGACCCCATGTCAGCCAACAGACAGAAGAGAGCTGACAAAGTGAGATCATGTGGCTCAGGGAGCCCAGAACTAAAAGGGAAATCTCTTCGTTAAAGAATCAAAGTAACTGAAAAGCATACACAGGACTAAAAGTCACGAAAAAGCAGCCTAATCCCTGTCCCTGTCAGAGGGAAGGAGGGAATGGGTAGGAGACATCTTTACAGGCTTTGTCTCCTCTGATTTTTTTTTAAAATTTTATTCTTTGGGTTTACAGTCAAGTAAAATCTAGCTTTGAAGTTGTGGGATTTTTTTTGTTTCACAGTTGTGCTTTAAAATCACCCTTTTTTGGCAAATTGGGATGTTCATTTAAAGTAAAGGGTCTTGGCAGAAAGCACTGACAAAGTTCTGTTATACCTCTCAGACCCAGATGTGTGCTGTGAAACAAAGTTCTGCTGAGTTATTATTCATCACCCCACTACACCCTAGCCCAGGACAGAATAATTTTCACTTTACATCCACAATACCCCACTTCTGCTGAATTCCTCCCTCTTCCATCATACACACTGCACAAGATAGCCTGACAGGTGGGCCAGTGCAGTTACTTACATTTTACCTTCTAAATGCAGAAAACTTACTTTTCTGATGAGGCAAACTATGATCCAAGAGGGAGCTACATCTTTAAACATACTTAGAGAACTATAATTTGTGAGCACACTTTCAAATTACAAACAAAGTTACAATACACAAACATGTTTGTATTCTTAAGGCCATATGAAAATATGTTGCACTTTCTGGAAGCATAGTTAACATTAGGAGCTTCTGACAATTTATTTGAGACAAAAATGTTTCTGGGGAAGCTTTTTACTTCCTTCAATTGTTACGGAAATAGTTAAAATACTGAAATGAATTTAAGGAGTTGCACTCATCATGTCAGTCCTGTTTGGAGGACACTTTGGAGACAATGAATAACATATTCCAGACAAAGTGAAGGCAGCTGTAGAAGTAAACTAAAATAGGAAAATTACGCCCACCAGGCATTTAAATTTAGGAGCTGAATAAATTATCCATACATTAAAAGGTTCATATATTTCAAAGAAAGCATAAAAAGTTTAAAAAATAACTGAGAAAATGTAGCAAAAAGCAGAATCATTCCAAATATGATCAAAGCTGGTGTGGAAATCTGTTAAATGGATATCCTTGTTTCACAAAAGTTATACAATATTATTTTCACAGATCTATTCTTTTAGTAGATATTCACTTAGAGTGTCTGCTGTTTTGTTGAATAAGTTTTAATCTGGCACACTAAAAAAAATCATTAAAACTAAGATTTTTATCCATTCAAATTTCTATTGCATTTTTTTCATCTTTTGGCACAATGGATATTTATTGTGCTTAATCAAATGTATTCTTTTATCTGCCATTTTTCCAAAAGGATTTCTATAGATTCTTGTATGATTCAGACCACTACATATGCTAGTCTTAAAAATCTACTAATTAAAAAGCTCACTCAAAGTATTTGATGAAACCCAAAAATACCTCAACCATTTTCTCATGTTGAAAAGTTGATTCTCTCAACAGTCATTGGGGCCTTAGTTAAAACTTCGTGTACTTTCAAATGCACGCTACTGCTACAGAGTATCTGAAGTGTTACTGGCCTGGTTTTATAACAGATTTTGGTAAAAATATCTGAGCAGATCTTCATGTTTTTTATTAAGGTGGCTACACAACTAGGAATAGAGATGATGCTGTTATTCATGCTGTGACTTAAGAAGAACTCTGCAAACAAATTCTTTCAGACCTCCAGTGAACTGAAATAATGATATATCCTTTACAGTGAGGAACAGACTCATCACTATTCAATATTGCTATTTAACAGAGACTGCATTACACTTCCCAGCTTCAAATGGGATGCAGTTCTTTGTAGTTCATTACGAGAGAATGAACACCTTCAAGTGAATCCAGCCAAGACAACAGACATTGTATGACAGGGACAGTAACACTGTTCAGTAGTTTTCTTCTGTGGGCAGTAGTGGTTGCAGACTAGTGCCCAGGGGACTGTAAGCCTGACTGGTCACAATAAAGGTGGATTTCAGAGATGGGCATTAAAGAATTTTACCATCTTACTGACAATATCTGACTTCACTAGATGGCTTCTGAGAACTACTTGTCTTGAGACACCATATCAGAAAAGTGAGTCTGTTTGCTTCTTGCAAATGTCTCATAGTCATGTCATTTAACTGCGTGACCACAGAGGAATGAAGATGATCCATACAGTTGTGGATAGACTTTGAAGATATTTAATACTAAGAAAAGTTCAGGTAACAGATACATGAGTATCATTCTTGAAACAACTGATTTCACAATAGCAGGAAGGTTACTTATTTTTATTTGCCATATCATATAGATTTATTGCTCTACGTTTATTCAGTGTACATCCTGGGCACTTCCTGCATGCCTGCCTATAAAAGAAAGATATGCCACCAATACATACTCTGCAACTAGTCTGTGCATTCCTCTGTGTGTGCAGTAAGTGTGAGGTAGCTTAAACCATTTGGAAAGCTGATTGCATTTTATCCAGTGTGTTCTAAAGACATTTCCAAAGAGACTTAAAGCATAGCCATTTGTGTGCTACCTTACTGCATACTTAATCTGTATATGAAAGCCATGGTAGAGTCACAGCTGATGGAAGAAGGTCAAATCATTAGAGGTTCATCAGTATCATGTGGACCATTATTTATAACTTAATGAATATTAGTTAAAATTCATTTGAATAGCACGTTACTTATTAACATGTTTCAAACTATCTGTGCTCAGCTCTACCATGCTTTTGGTGATATAGCCCTGAAATATGTAAATCTTACTTGTTTATGTGGAATACATGGGCAGAATAAGAATGTACTGAAGGACTACGGTCTTTCTGAGGAAAAATAAACACATACAATATTCACTGTCAAGGAAATTTCATAGTATGGAATCTAGATGAGACTGATATATAATGCAACAATTTATGTTTCTTACTTTAGCTGGTCAAGTTTCATGGAAATTTGCGTGTTTGCTAAGGAGTTGCATGGTAGCAGGTCACCAAAGACACCATCCTTTCTGCCTTTGAATGTATGCTGACCTTAGGTCTCTTGGGATATATGGTTCAATCACTGATTGGTATTTGAAACATGTTGTGACTAGTAAAATTCCACTATTTCATTTTGTGAGAGCTGGTTCTTCATCTGCAAGTTGCAGAAGTGCAATTTCACTAGGTCTAGGCATAGGGATTTTTGACTGATGAGTCATTCATATAGATAACGTTCTGAAGATGCAATTATATCTGTGCGCTTATTCCTACAACTTTAAAAGCTTTCTCACTCCCATCAAGAGAATATTTTGATTTTTTTGTTAGTGATTGAGTCCCTAGCATTGCCCTTTCTTTAGCAATTTGAAGAAGTAGAGAACAAGTTATTACTCTTGGGACAAAAGTATAAACTTTAGGCTTCCAAACTGAAACTCTCATTCCAAAACTAAGCTTCAGAAATGCAATGGGCAAAAGAGGATGTGTCCTCTGGCTACACGTGGCTACTGGCCCTGTCTATAAACTGGCAACTTCAAGTTGCAAAGGACTATGGATTTCTAGCTAGGCTAGGAGAGGTATGTCACAGATCACGAGGGCTTTTCTAAACAGCAACAGTGAGAAATTCTAATTTGTAGGGACATTTTCCCAAACCTGATGAGTCTTAGGAAGAATCTCCAGGTCACTTAGACATGGAAAATCATTTTTGCCTTTTATAAGACCAGACAGTTTCAGAACGGTCAGTCGTACTAAAGAAATTATTGATAGATAACTCTGAAAAGAAGTGAAAGTGTAACACAATAAAATCATAACCCTTTGCATCTAGTATTTTTCTGCATATTCAGTATACCTTATTCTTCACTTTCTGATGTATGCAAATAGCGAAATAATTTAAATTGTCATTTTATTGATCTAAAGGAATCCTCACCAGATAATTTTAATGGTTTTAATTACACCAGTATAATATAACTCCAGCTTAATCCCAGTGGGCAATGAATTGAGGAGAAGTTTTAAAAGGAAAAAGAAGGGTGGATTCTAATTTTTACTGACGAAAAATGATGCATGAATTCTACAAATCAAGGAGCTGAACACTCAGGATGTAGAAAGTTCCTTTGTATCTTATTTTCAGCTGAAGAGTCTAGAAAAAAAAAATAATGTGTCTTTCTTCTCTTTCTTTTAGGAGGAAAAAAAAAAAGAAAAAAGCTCTGTTTTCCTCTTGAGTTATGTCATTTCTTTCATATGTGTCTTTTCTTTGTTCAAAAAAACCCTTTTGCCTTTTGCCTACATGCCTTATTTTCAGTGCCATATGTCAAAATCTTACAGTAAACTTTTGATTTTATTACCAATTCAGTACACATGAGAAAAGCACCAATTATTTCAAGTACAGGGTATGTGGATTTTCTTTTTAATTTCCATTTTAAAACATTTTATTTCAAATCTAAGCCTTAAGAATTTGGCAACACATTGTATTTTTTGATGTCTTGCAATTAAATCGTTCTGATTTCACATTGTCATGAAATCACCCACTTGGAGAATATATGTAAGAGTCCTGATTTGCCTTTCTAAATCTATTTTTCACAGTTACAAAGTCTTGGTCTTATAAATTAAATTACGACAGCAGTATGTAACTAATTTTATGTAAATTAAGGTGTTAATGTTCTGAAACCCATTCCTGAAAATGGTCTGTTTTCTCTTGCAGCTTTTCTTCATTAATGCCACAATGGAAATCGAAAAATTAATTTCTACAAGACTAAGTCTTGCTCCCTGACCTCTAAAAGAATTAATTTTATAAATAATCTTAATGGTCATCTGACACCTCTCAGTAGCCCACTAAAATAAATCAATACCCTTGCCTGCATGACAACAGAATAGGTGAACATGAATTCATGTTTTTTTAAACATCAGATGATTAAGCAAGTTTTAGTCATGTTGCTGTGTACATAGTTATTGTAACGCTTTAACTTCTCTTAAAACTGATGTTTTACATTATCAAGAAAATACAAGATTAACAAAATGAAAATAAACCTAACTAAGAGCAAGAGAAATACAAAGTCAGAAACAGTCTTATTATTTTACTGGAAAGATTCAAGTAACAAATATATTCAGAAAGACACAAAAGAGGAAAATCTGAAAAAAGGTAGCCTCCGTTTCCAGCTACCAGTTTCCTCACTTTGTCTGTCATCATGTCAGATTAGACTGAGAGAAGCCATAATTATCTTCGTAATTATTTTTGCATGCAGGTCCAGATTAGCTCTGTGTTAATTTTTTCACGACGTATTCTAGATGATCATCTGCAGTGAAGTGGGTTGCATCCTTCAAACATTAGAGCAAGAAATTATATTGGCTTGAAGAAACACCACCTTTGCTGCTACAACTTTTCTGCATATACCAGAATATTGTATAAAGGAAGGTAAATTTTTCAAAAAACTCCATCAGTTTAATGCACACCCCTTGCATCATCACTGTGAAGAATGAAGAGATGAAACTGGCTGAAATTTAAAACTGACTGAAGTCAGTATATTCTAACAATGAGGTATGCTTCTGAGCCATACAGGTTAATGAGTTACTACTATGCATCAACTGAAGGTGATGGCTGCTTATTCACTCTTTGTTTGTGTCAAACACAAGGTAAAACACATTAGGCTAAACTTTAATAAAAAAAGGTTATGTTAATGCCCTTTATTTTAGATTTCCCAGAGGCTGAGAGTTCATTGAGTACCTTTTAAAACAATGACAACTTGATGAAATAAGTCCTAAATGAGATTAGAATATAATTCGTTTGCCCTGATTTCTGTTTTCCTCTTGTAATTATTAAAAAAGTTTCAGATTCATAGATTTCAAGGCAATGTTTATTTGTTCAATGAAATATGTTGTCAAAAATTGAGTAGCAGTCAGCTTCAATCTGTGAGTATAGTGAATCAACACCATCTCTCTTCTGATAATATTTCCTTAAAAATTGGGATCTGGACCTTCATCCATCTTCACACGTATGTCTAGGCTTTAAATAAAAATAAACTTCTGAAAGGTAGAGATGTTAAGCCTTGTGTATACAGTCCACTAGAATGAAGGCAATACATGTTGCAAGGTGATATGTGAAAAGGAGGAGGTGGAAAAGCAAAAATAAAATAAACAGGAGGACAGTCATAAATAAAAGTTTCTCTTTGAAAGCTATCAGTAGTTCTTCTGAGAAACACAGGACAAATGGATGAAATGGATGAAATTTGTTTCAGAACTGACATGTATTCAGGAAGAAAATACCCTTCTTGAGATCAGGGAAGCTTACATATCCTTCAAGAGGAGAGAACAAGAAAACATCAAAAATTCACTTTTTTTTTTTTTCTGAAAAACAGAAACTTTCTAGGAAAATTTCTTTATCTGAAAAATTACAAAAGTTCTTGAGTTTGGCTTTAGTTAGTGTATAATCTACTGCCTGATTTCATTTGAAATATTATTTCTTTATCAACTGTTTCTATATTTATGAAAGTTTGACTAGCTTTCAGATCCACCGCATTTATGCATACTCTCCTAAAAGTCAAAAAGCCAGCATAACCATTATTAGGTTAGTATTCCAAAACTTTGTTTTAGGCACATGATTATCAAAAGTCATAACCAAGCACCATCGGAAGTCAAGCTTTGTCTTCAGGTTTCTGATTCAGTGTGTTTCTAGAACAGCTGAAGATGTGTAAAGTGTTCTTAGCCATGGATCTGTAGAATGACTGAGGTTGGAAGGGATCTCTGGTGGTTACCTTGTCCAGCTCCTTCCTTTGCAAGCAAGACTACTTAGCACTGGTTGCCCAGGACCATTTCCAGATAACTTATGAATCTCTCCAAAGATGGAGACTCATTGGGCACCACTGATAAGAGCCTGCCTCCATCATCTTTCCATCAGGTATTCCTCTTTCCATTCAGGTATTTACACACAGTTAAAATTCTCCATGACTCCCACCTTCCTCAACCTTTTTTCATAGCAAACCTCATAAAATCACAGAATACGCTGAATTGGAAGAGACCCACAAGGATCATCAAGTCCAACTCCTTGCCCTGCACATGATCATCCCCAAGAGTTACGTCATGTCCCTGAGGGTATCATCCAAACACTTCTTGAACTCTGTCAGGCTTGGTGTTGTGACCACTTCCCTGACCAGCCCATCCCAGTACTCAACCACCCTCTCGGTGAAGAACTTTTTTCTAATATCCAACCTAAACCTCCCTTGACACAACTTCAGGCCATTCTGTCGGGTCCTGCCACTGACCACCATAGAGAAGAGATTAGTGCCTGTCCCTCCTTTTCTCCTCACAAGGAAATTATAGACTTCAATGAGATCTCCCATCAGTCTCTTCTTCTCCAGGCTGAACAGACCAAGTGACCTTAGCTGCTCCTCATATGGCTTACCCTCAAGGTCCTTTACCATCTTCATTGCCCTTCTTTGAACGCTTTCTAATAGCTTTCCCATATTGTGTTGATGATCTAGTGCCTTATTTATCTTAGTGACCCTTCACTGGTCCACCTCCCATAGCACTATATCCTTCATGTACTGGGGGGCCCAGCACCGTGCACGGTATTCCAGTCTATTTCTTCAGCCTCTCAAGATCCCTCTGGACGGCCATACTGATATTGAAAAGCAGCAGAAACAAACTCCTTAAAAATTCACTTGTATATGTTAAAGAACAGGCATTCATTGTTGCAGTATGCCGGATGCTTGAAGGATACCTCCTCTAATCAAGAGTGCTAAGTGACAGACGAACAGAGCTTTTAATTAGACATGCTGTTTACATATTCATTAAATATTCTTACTTACTTGATACATATTCATTAATTTGCTTTATATAGTCACACCCCTATCAGAAGTCCTTATTTGGCCCTTCCAAGTCTTCTTCTTGTTCTTGACCTTGATTCTGAGCAGGTACGGAGTCGCTGTACTTCAATAGAAAAACTGTAACATTTGCTTTTTATCATATCGGGGTACACAGATTTCAGCTTACATCTTTTTGTTTGAGTTACATCCCTTATCTATTTCTGTAGGACTTCTTTAAGACTATATTGTTCCTTATTTCGCCAAAGTGGAATACTGCATTGTAAGAGCAGTTCTATTTCTCCTATCAGTAGAATTCCCTTTCTCTTACTAGTATGACAAATCTTCCTCCAGATCATTTCTCTAACCTGGGATTTCTTACAAGTACTTTCCCCCTGCAGCATGCTGTCTCAGTTTCTGCCTGAAGGGAAGCTGTGTAGCAAAGGGTGTTTTTGAAATCAAGATTCTCCAGGGGCCAATTTGTCCTTCAACACCAACTAATATATGTATAGTCACACAATATATTAAATGTAGTATAAAAGTAATAATGTTTGAAATTCATTTTGCATTTAGTGTGAACAAGACTTTTGAAATAAGAGCAGAACTTTTTGAAACAGGTAGGAATTTAGGGAGACTGGTGCAGCAAACTTTTTTTTTTTAGGTGGCAATGCAGAAATGCAGTTTAGTGTAGAATGTAAAATCTTGACAATTGTGGTCCTGTCTATAACTCTATTGGAGTTCCCACAGCAATTTTTGAATGAATATAGATATGCTTCAGCATTCTTGTTTCGTGTGTCCCTTCTCCATAGTGCCTTATTATTATTACAATTTAATGTGCTGGCACCTAACTGGCAGAGTCAGGTTATACTCCAGTGTGCTAAACAAACATAATAAATGACATGACAGTCCCTGCCACAATACATGGACCTCACTCTGACAAGGCTAGATCCAGCGAAGGAAAAAGCAATCATCTATTCTGACAAGATTCTGAAGGTATTTAAAACAGGGAAAACCCTATACTCAGTATGAGTGTCCTCCTTAACTGTCTTGAATCAACATGAGGTAGCTTATTTCATACAGATTCCCATAAAGAACTAGACCAACAGCACAGATTTCCATACCAAAGTCTGATGGACAAATACGTAGTTCTACATCCTATGAGGCACTGTAAATACTAATTCTCAGAGTATTTGACTTGCCTAGTTCTTTACTTTTTGTGGCACTTCCTGAAGTTCACAGTTAAGGTGCGTGTGCTGTGCTGTTTCAAAGTCTGTCTAATGAAAAACAGATGTCACCTGGTTATACCAAAGTTTCAATTGCTTTCAGAAAACAGATACAGGAATTATGGCTGCAGAAACAAAAGACCACACTCTACTTTGGAAGATTAAAATTATTTTTAAAAAATTAAACCAAAAAATTAACCACTAAATATAAAAATATCTTTAATTAATATTCGTATGCCATGTGCTACTTAGAGCTACATCGTGCACAGGGATGTTCCCTCCTTCCATCAACATGCATCGTTTGAAAAAGCCAGACCTTGTATGATTTTTTTTTTATTTTCTTGTTCACTTTCTATATGATGTATCCAGCTACTTCATAAAATATTGGACATTTTTTGTAAATACAATACTAAAGCACTGCTAATACTATTTGTTAACATTAGGGAAAATATGTGTTTATGTCTTCATACTGATCCATTTGGTAAGTAAATATTACATCACATTATACATGCATTAACATTATATAAGATCAAGAATCTTTAATAAATTTCCTTGTTTTGATACTGAAATAAAGAATTGCTCTTATGAACAAGAGCATAGCACCTGCATTTTTCACCAAAAACCATTTTGCATAATGAGTTCTCTAGATTCTGCTATTGTTCAGTGAAGTACACAACCATGCAGAGAACTGCAGGGTGGAGATTTCAACAGGAAACTAAGTTAATTTATGACAACAACTAAATAATAAAAGAAAGGCATATAAAAAATATGGTAAAACTGTGCCTGATCATGCTGTCTTTCAAAGAAATGAGACTACAAGGCAGTATAGTCTTTTGCGTTTACTGGAATTCTGGATACAGTGATAAGCACCAGTGCAAGAAGCCTACATTATTCTTGTCAGTTTTATTACTCTTACATAGGATAGAGTGTGTGCATTCATATTATTTCAGATCAAGATACAGTCCTATGAAAACAAAGCCAGATTCTGCTCCATATTTCTTGTGCAAGATATTCTTCCCTAATGAAACCACCACTATACACTTTTGATTGTTTGCATCAGTTGTAACAGATTATAAACCTTAAACTCTGTACAGACCTTAGATGTCACCATTACTGAATGCAAAGTTAAAATGCTTTCACAGATGAGAAATACCTTTAGAATTGCAGTAGTGAAATTCATTCTACCAGATAAATTTCTGTTATATGATTGCAAAATGAATCTATTTTCTTAAACGAGTAAAGGGAAGGGACAGTCAGTCTGAGATTTACACCTGATTTGTGCTATAGTAATCTTTGAAATTAAGAAGTGTATCCTTGCATTTCATTAAATTCTGGCTAATGAGATAACTGTCTTCCCAAGGAGGGAGTGATGAAGTACTCATGCCATAAAGCATAAATTAATGCTGCAAGGTTAAACACTGGAACTAACTCATGTTTCAACAAAAGCCCCTACCAGCAGTTAAATTAACTGACATAAATACCATAAAATCTGTCTTTATTTTAGTCTCAGATGATGCTTCTTTTTACACCCCTGCTTTCAGTTTGTATAACTCATTTTTGCACGTTATTGCATGCATCATTTGCCATTTAAAGAATCAGCTACAACTGAAAAAAGATTTAAGGAATCAAATACTCAGGGAAAAGAACTTGTAGGTATGAGGGATACCCCTATCATACTGTAGTTTGCTAGTACTCTTTAAAGAAAATACCACAATAGACAACCACACTTCAAAGAAACAGTTAATTATGTTGAGAATAGACAAAAGAAATCTAGTTTTTCTGCTTTTTGATAGACATTTTGAAAAAAAAAAAAAAAAGCTAAAGAAAACCTGTGGTGATAATAGGTTTGATATATATTCTGGCAAAAAATTATATCACATTAATGAGGTGGCTTAAAGGGCTCATGCATTTTGTAGGAGGCATTTCAATGTATTAGTATAATTAGCAGTGATGAGAAAACTGTTTGGAACTGAATTACCTCTCACGAGTTCATTTGAGCTATATGAAATTACACCATGCAAGAAGGAAAATTATGGAGCCATCCAGGGAGAGTTCATGCCTGATTTGATCATAGTCACTAATTGGATGATCATTTTCGTAAAGCTTTTCAAATGGTTGACAGTTTCTGCCTCTCATTTTTTTAATGGACTAGCTCTTTATTTCTTGCACTAAGCAACCAAACATACGTTTGTTCAAGTTTCTGGTGTTTCTACAGGGACCTACAGGTGTAATTGTCACAATCTGAGCAACCTTTGTCCCCTAATTAGCTGGTTTTTGGGGACCCCTGATGAGAGTTGCAGTTCTTGTTAACAATCTTAGTGAATATCTGATGAGTAAGACTTTCCAAAGCCTGATGCATGTCACCAGACACCATATGATAGCAATTTAATGACATTAAAAACTGATTTGATTCTGATGGCTGGAATAGCATCTGTGTTGTATAGCTTTCGATTTCTGTTCTATTTTTTAAAAAAGCATGAATTAGGTGTTCTAAGGAAGGATAACAGAAAGCTAAAGTATACAGGAAGGAAAGCTTATTAATGGAAATACTTTATGAGGTCTTTTTCTGTCCTTTCTAATATCCAGTAACACGGAACAAACTGAAATGGTGTTAACTTTCTTCACATATTTTCAATTAGATACATAATACATAAAATACTTGATTTGAGAGTTATTAAGCTTGTAACTCAGTTCTGTTTTATTATTTTTTTACTAATGGTCTTAGCAGTTTTTCTGGGGTTTTTGCTTTGTTTGGAAGGGATTTTCTTGTTTGTTTAAATTATCCTCTATGTAATGCAAACATTTTGCATTAATATTTAGATTCAGTGCCAACATAAGTGTATATTCTTACTTAAAAACAGTACTTTCCGCAAATAATACACACAAAAAAATCAGGAAGGAAAACAAAAGTAGAAGAGCTTTATAGTCTCTTAAAAGAAAAAAAAAAATGCTAAGTTTAAGAATACTTTACCTCGATTACAATATATAATTCAATGTCAGTAACCTATCTGAAGTAAGCAAGTTCCTGTATAGTATTTGTGTAGACTGTTCCTGGAAATGTTTTTGCAGCCTCTTGTAAGAACAGAGGCGCTTTCTGGCTTTCTCTATTTGCTAAAACTTTTCATCAGCTTTCTAGAAATCTCTTAGAGAGAACGCTTGCCCTTATTTAGACGCTATTAGTAGATAAATATAGATCTAAGTGAAAATGTTATCATTACATAAAATGTTCTACATTCATGTAGCTCTCATAGTCTAGCAGACTTCACAGAAACGTGTACAAAATATTATTTAATACTTTTAAACTTTATTGTATTCACTGAATTTTCCTGCAGTGACAAGATGCCTTCCCAAAAAGTCTGAAGTCCCAAGGAAATCCCTAGGAAAAGAATGTTTCATAAGCGTCTCCTAATTGAGGCATGGTTTGAAATACATTATTTACAAGCATCTTCACTAAGAGTCTGGCTAGCAGATTGTAAGCATGTAAAAGCATAGAAGAAATTTACCACTGATTCAATACAGGAAGAACTTACACGTTCAGAAGTATGTTTGAAGAACACATACACTGCGCTGCTGTTCTCATGGTAAACAGAGCACAAACTGATAATACAAATGCCCTATTTGATGTTGTTTATCCTTCTAATTCAGCAGAAAATTGATCTAGCAATGCACTCCATAGTCCTTTGGCCTCTTTCATGTTCAATGTCACATGGAAGGCAAATCCAGCACATACTTTTACATCTCATAAAAATTAATACAGGGAATTCACTACAGCCAGAAATACAGAAAAGTACTGTTAGAAATACAGAAAGGTACTATTAAATCATTGAGGTCAAGTATGATGTAGAGCTCCCATTTCCAAAGCAAGTCATAGTCTTAAAGGACACATGTCAATGGTAATAATATTATAAGAACGTTCATTTAAGTAACTTTCTAGAGGATGTTATCAATATTAAGTACAATTATTGTCACTGATAAAAGATTATTTTTTAACTAAAACCTCATAGTAGGGTTGGCAATTTTTATTCATTATGCAGCAATTTTTCAACTAATATTAATAAAATGGATTTTATAGAAACTTGGCAACAAGATACAATTGCTCCAAAAAGCCACTTAGAGATTATTTCCACTTTACAGGCTACTCCCCATAGACAGTCATATGACCACTTCACTGCTGCTAAGTTAGGTTACTTTTTCACTTGCAAGAGTCATCTGTCTTTTTGCACCTGAAACTTATTGTTTTAGCTGAGGAAACTTTAAACTACCTGAGGGCATGGAACAATGTTAGTTTGTAGCTACTCTATGCATGAAAAAAATAATCTGAATCAAACAGAATACTAAACCTTGAAGTTCAGGTTTTCCTAATGGGAAAGGTTTATATGCTAAGCAAAGCAAATAAAAGCTCTATGACAGATATTTATTTCATTAAGACATTAAAGCTGTCAGGTCTTCAGTTTGATCATAGCTCTGTTGGTGTAAACTCAGTTTCTGGAAGTTTTATTACTTCAGCTTTTATGCTTGTAATATAGGAATTCTGAAAAGTTACTTCTGCTCATCCATTTTGTTCTGAATGTCTGAAGTCCTGTGCACATATAAGCAGTCTGGAAGAGCTGTGATTGTTTTCCATTTGTAAATGTGGCTGTTTATTCACACAGAGAAAACAAACCATAATTATTAGGAAGATGATAATTAGAATAGCAAGAAGATAGATAGTAAGGATTACAAAAGAAGCAGGCTCAGAAACTGAAACTTCAGAATCTCATTATTAGAATTTCATTATTAGTCCCTTTCTAAGAAGGGACTTGGTATATCAAAGTGTGAAGCACACATGGAAATCAAAGTTAGGGAGGGTTTCTTTGTTTCTGAAGAACAATTTAAATTCTTTCCAACATTCACACTATGAATATGGTGTCATTTTATCAGGAATGGGCTTATAACAACCTTCATAGTCTTTTAGAGGGCTAAAATGAAATCAGTAGGCAAAATTAGGACACAGGCCTCAGATGAAAATGATATAAATATAATTCTAAAATTCAGATACAAAGGTGACAGAACTATGGTCATGAAAATTGCATATATTTTGGAAGATTGACCACATTATTTCTTTGAAGTGTAAATTGTCCAAGCCATTTTTCAACAATGAGAATTAAAGTACTGTATTTCCCTTTAAAGGTTAAAAATCAACACACGTTCACTTGTTGGACAATACATGAACAAATCAGACACTGACAATACAGTCCCTATATTCTATTAATATATGGCATTGAAGTGCACTAATTTGTGTGAAACAATATAAGTCCCCAAGGACAACAGTATAGCCACTACACTTGTAAAAAGTACATCACCCTTTGTCCAGAATTTGTCCTTTTTTGGCCTTCTGACTAGCACTAAAATCTGCTCAGTAATATTTGAGTAAAATTTGAAAATGCATTGCTCAAAATTTTTCATCTAAATATTAAGGATATAAATTTTTTGAATTATATTTAAATTTTAGCATTACTTATTCTTCAGGATAACACGCTTCCCTGTATCACTACTTTCAACAGTAATGTAACTTGCATCACTGTTTTAATCACTACTCTAAGAAATGCAGGAATTAATAGGAATGCCATGGTAAATGGCCTTCAGAATCAATCTGTCAAACTTCAAGAAATTTTATTTATGGGAGATCTATAAATAAACCAGAGAAAATAGTATCTTACTCTCTGGAAATATCCTTTTTTTATGGAGAAAATTATCTGCCTTTTTTTTTAAATCATTGTATTTAATGGGGGTTGGAGAGTAGAAACAGAATCCTTGAAGTCAGCAGTAACTCAAAGAGGTATTCCTGAGAAAGATTTCCAGCAATTCCCTAAACAGCCTGACCCAACCCTGATGCTGATGCTGGAAAAAAAATCTGTTCCCAGAATCAGCATCTGCTTCCTGAAGTAAGCTAAGTCTTCTGTGAATTGGTAGAATACTCAGCAAAAGAAAGCAAAGATGAATGTTGCTTTTTGTAGAATAAACCCCACAACACTGTGTTTATACAGCTCCCTTTCGATGGTAACATTCAATTCAGTAAATGAAATGCAAAGACCTCTCAAATTTGTCAAGAATGTCAGCTTACAGGTATTAAAACATGGTTATACAATTTAGGTTGAGGAAATCCCAAAGATATAGTTTTATGCTCTGCAGGTGCTTTTTAGAAGTTAAAAAGCTGCATTTGAAAACTGAAACTCTGGGCATATGGGATATTTTGCTATAACAATACACTTTCCCTTTTTGATATTGGGCATCTTAAAAAATAATTGAAGTGAAGAGATAGGCAAAATGGGTATGTTCATTTGCTAGTCAGGAAATATATTGGATAGATTGTTCCCTGTCACTAGTCAGTTTTATAAAGTAAATAGTTGACTGTTTTTCTAAATAATCAGCAATTATATTAATTTTACACATTTTTAAATATAAAAAATGGACTATCACTACTTTTCCCAAAGATTCTGCTACTGCAAACATCATATTATAAAGACTAATATCTTCCTCACTGAAAAGTGCATTACATTTAGCATGCTAATCAGAAGGGGAAAAAAATTGTACACTGCAATATTTTTAACCAAGCCAGTAAAATCTCAAAAATTTGAGAAATATAATTCTTCCAACATACAAAGTCAGAAGTGATAAAAAGCAACGTTCATCCCCATTAATAGCTCCAGTGACTTCAATGGAATTACAGCAAGAACAAATTTGGCCCAGTCTCCTCGGCACGACAGACTGTTCACATGTGCTGCAAAACTCCTTCTGGGTCTGTGCCACAGCTATTTTCTCTCTCTCTCTCTTTCTTTTTTTTTTTTTTTTTTTTTTTTAAATGAAAACAAAAACTTAAAAACTTAAAATGAGGAAATACGGAGGGAATAATCTACTCATATGAGGTGTCTTTTTTACAATTACTTAGAATTTTCTTCTGGGACAACAGAAATAAATGGTGACTGTGTTTAAGTGCTTGCAAAATGCCACATTCTAGCAGTTTGAGTGTTAGAATTCACAGCATCTATAAACATTCTTTCAAAAGATTAATCTACAGAAAGAAGTAACATGGTGTTCTTTATATTATGCTGCTCATAATATTCAAAAGCTACTCTGGAAAAAAAAAAATCGCAAAAATCATTCTATAAAACAAAACTTCATATAGGCAATTTGCCTCATATATAAAGCCACATAGAGTCACATTAGATATTCTACAACTGCTACTGATCAGTAGGTTAGATTTCTTTACATATCCTACCTCAATATTTTTATGCTAACAAAAAAGCTAAACTGTTGATCAACGGCCACAAAAGTTGAACATGATTCTAAGTATTTTGCTTTTCAAGTCTTCATTAGGTCTTGATGTTGACCTAATAATAAGTAATGCCTAGAACTAGCCAAGAGGGGAAAAAAAAAATTGAAAAGTTACACATTTCTAAATCTGCACTATACTTTCTTTAGACCTTTTGTATACCATTATAAAGTAGTAGCCACTCTTGCATAAATCCAGATTCAGGTTACTGAAATCCATTGAATTTCTAACAACTTTTTGTGATTTAGAAAAAGTCCTTTCTTTATCTTACATTTTTAGAAATCAGTTTCATATGCTAACTGCTACAAGGTTCATCCAAGCAAAAAAGGAGTCATTTTGCACACATGTATTAGCTGTGATCAAGAATCAACTTCTTTCTGCTCCAACTAGATATTAAAAACCCTACTCAATTTAAAGCCACAGGGAAAGTAATTAACTGTAACATACGCTGCAGCTCCTCTACAAAGATACAAACTGTTCTCTGAATAAGTATCATTGTAGATATGTGATGTGACTGTGCATCACTTCATACTTAAATTGATGTTTATATCTGTGTCTCACTTTGTCCATTACTCATCATGTATAACCACATCTGCATTATGGGATGTTTGTTTTAAAATGTCAATATAAGGTGGAATATTGTCGAATCCCCATTTTATTTATTATCTTTAGCATATTAATTGCATAGTGTTATATTGCAGTATTTTAGTGTTTTCAGCTCCTGGCTAGTAAAATATATTTTCAAAATGCATTCTGGTAAGATGCATCCCTAAAAGCAACAGTTTAAAAAGGTCTAGTGCCAATGTAATAGAAAATAACTGCATTCTATTGCCAAGCTTATTTTAGAACTCTTCTTCCTTTTGGTAGAGCATTGTTGGGCACAATATCAACAAAATGATCTGATGGTGCATGAAAATCAGATTGCGTTTAATCTTTAGACAGTGTTGCACTCATTGCTCTGTCAATTCAAAGGCTCATCATGGTATCACAGAAGAAAACACATAGTGGCATTTCCATTAGGATTGTGGATACTGCGTCTGACAATGTACTGTTACATGCAGTTTGTGATATAGTTGCCCTGTTTGCAACATCTTTCTGTGCTTCTCTGCATTAACACAGTTGGGTGGCAATATTTTTGCTACCTTCTGTTAAAAAATATTTTATGATGTCTGTGTTGCTTTAAAACAATTCTGGTAATTATTTAAACAATTTCAAGCTTTTGGAAAAGAAAAAAAGTGCATTCAATTTGTGCTTGCACTGAAGTGATATTGTCATTCAAAGCTTCTGACACTGAACTAGATGAAGGAGAATCTTATTTTCCTTTCCAGATTCATCTCCTCACAGACAGTGTACACTTCTGAGCCTGAACACAGCTTCTCCTTCAGACATTTGACCCACTAGCACCTTCTATCAGAGCAACTTCCACTCAACATTATTTAGATTACATGATAAAGATTTACAAAACCAAGCATTATCCATTTTTAGTCATGTAGGCAAATATATGCTTTCTTAATCGTGCTTCATTTTTCTGTAAAAAGTAGATGTGTGCATGGCATTTGGCTCTTTACTGGTATGCTGCCCTCTTGTTTCACTTCATTCGTTCCATGAGATGATAGAACGCCTATCTAGCTCAACATCTTTTTGTACCTCTGCAAATTTTGGCCGGTGTGTAAATCAGTCTTTCAATATTTACAATATTGAAATTTCAACATTTTCGCATTATAATAATGCATCCTAAGAAAACTATTTCTTCACAATCTCATCTGCAAATTCATTTTCTGCCCATTTCTTCTGCTGTGTTCTCTGTCCTGTTCTCAAAATCTGTACTTCAGAGCAGAATCTCTCATAATCTGCACTCTCTTGTAAATTGAAGGACTGCTTCAATTTAACCATACACATGCATATGCACATGCATAAACCCAAATCTTTATCTTTAAAGGCTATTAGTCTTTTTATTAATGCTAGTCAATATTTTTTACTCTTTCAGGATCTTTAATCAACAAAAAGTGTGCTTATGAATGAAGTTTCAGTGTCATGGCAAAGGCTTGACTTTTTCTTTTCCACAGCAATAGTAGCAGGAATTTTTTCAGACTCCTCACTTGGAAAAGACGCCATTACCTAATGAGAGGGCACCAACAAAAAATTCCACATTCCTACTGCTAACTTAAATCTGCCAAGACTGGCTTGTTTCTTCACTATGTTTTCTCTGCCAGAATTTTCCTGATTCTTTTTCCAATTCTTCATGAATCTATGGTGAGAACAAATGCAGAAAAAGCAGCATAAGGAAGACGCCTCAGCCTTGCTAAAATTTGGCTTAATTATCGTGAGTTTTCCTTTTTCTTTTTTTTTTTTTTGTTCGCCCTCCTGCTCCTTCTCCCCAAAAGTACAAGTTTAGGGTTTTGAATATCTCTTTATCTTTGAAAATATTTCAGATCAGTTTCAAGCTCCTCATTACAGTTACAAGAATTAGATACTTTTTTTGTATCCTGAAATGAAAATTATCTCCATCAGGCCACCCTTCACTCAGTTACAGTAACTGGACAGAATATGGTTTTAGCAGAACTATGATATTTAACCATGCTAATATTTAGTATCTACATAGGAGCAGTGCTGAAAATGCAGGGCCTACCTATAGATTGAAGGGAAATATTGCTGTGAAAGACATATCACATTTTTAGACTGAAGCAGTTTCATATAATCCTAACCCTCTGTAATGTTACCTACATAGAAAGGCACAAGAATAAGACCCAGACACTTTTAAAAAGCTTACATGCTCACAATATTCAAGGTCTGCTAATTTTTCATTTCAGAGAAAGCATTTTTAATCGTTAGAAATACAAGCTAAAGTTGTGGGAGTAGAACAGAAGCAGAGTCCCCAGAGACATCTAAATGGCAGGGAGATAAAGTATTACTTGTACTGAATATTCTCAGTTCACTTGGAAGACAAGAGCCACATATTCAAACTATGCAAATAAGCATCATTCAAATTAAGTCAATGGTTCTATCCTCATTTATATCAGCTTCAGCTGTAGCTCAACATGTGTTCCCCAATTTGTTTATCATATACAGATAAAACCTCCTAATGTGTATTTGTAATGGGAAGCAAAAATCAATAGACACTGTGGCACTAACTACACACACAAACAGTGATAATGCAATACATTTTTTTTTTTTTTTTTTTTTCTGCCTGGAAGCTCTTAAGAGAAAAAGGAAAGCACTTAAGAGTATTAATCATTTGTGGGCCATTTCATTAGACTGCAAATGTTATGGTGAAGGGATATGTGAGTAACTTGAAACTATTGCATATATACAATAATTTACCATTACTATATTCATAATCTATTTCATTCCTCTCTGCTTTCATAAGCATATATTTTTAAAAGGTTTACAATGTTTTATTTGTACTTAAAAGAAAAATCAAAATAAAGCATGTGTCTCATTGTATTTTCATGTCAACAGTAGAAACTTTTCACAGTAGAAAGTTTTGCACCCGGTATTTACCGGATGGTGTCATATGCTACTTTAACTCACATCATGTGCATTTAGCTGCCAGAATCAGTCCTTTTTATCTAGGTGCCATTGTCACAGAAGTATAACAGCAGGAGCTTCATCTATTTCTTAGGCTTACATATTTCAATAAATAGCAATACTCCAGTAGCATGGGCGACATTCTAATTTGAAATTTAGGCTGCTTCTCCATAAGAAATATTTAATGTCATTGATATTCTGGCTTCAGCTGTACTATTGACAGCAATGGTAAGAACTCCCAATCTTTCACATACAGAACAACATTTCAAGCAGTTATTACTACCAAGCTCATTTGTTATTCTGGAAGAGGCAAAGCAGAAATCTAGTCATGCACATCAAGCAGTGTTTGCATAAAGTAGCTGATAATTTCATGAGCACCTTTACAGTTGTTCTGTGTTTGGCTTGTGTTACTTGCTTGCCATGTGCAAACAGTTTGGTCAGAACCACTTCTTCATCTTAGCTGCTGGGCCTCAGCAAACCCCACACAAATTACACTCAGAGAAGGTTTCTAAGTAGGATAAGAAAAGTAAAATTGTAAGGTAACATCCTTATTTGTAATTGAAGTAATATATTAGGCCGGGCTTGCTATAATAGGCAGTAAAGACAATAACATTTTCCTTAGAGGAAAGGTTAGCTTTACACAATAGTTATGCACTTACCTACATTTTTTCCAATACAGTTCATCAGGTATCTTTCTCTCTGGACTGCTCTCCAACTCAATCCCACTGAATACCTGTTCTCTGTCCATACTGTTGAACAGGTGTGTGTTGGTGACTAAATGACTTGCCATACTGTCTAGTATTTAAGAGAAAATTGAACATATTTCCTCTTTTACCCCTCTGATCTTGGTTTCAGTTCAATAACTGAGCAACAATAGTTGGAAAGATGTATTGGAGAAGTCCATTCAGAGGTTTTAACAGGTTGCACACACGAATAATATATCATTACTGAATGTCCCTGTTTAGTCTTTTCACATTTGGAGTCTGCATCACCTGAAGTTTCAAACTTGGCTCAATATGTCAGGCATGATATGAAATGAAATAATTGAGTACTGTTTGGAAGTTTTGTTTGTTTTCTTTTTGAAAGTAATGTTGAAAAGAATGCTATGCATACAGGAATGTGAGAGTTGCATGGCTAAGAAATGTCACACACTAGAAAACTGGGCAAAGAAAGCAATGCTGTAGCACTACAATAAACAAGGGAGAAGTGATGATTAATGTTCTTTTGTTCAGTCCTTCAATTTTGCACCTAGAAATCTTTAAAGGTGAGTAATGAAGTACTGCTACTGAGTTTTTAGTATCAAAGCAGAGTGAAAAAGTAGGATTTCTGAATTGTCTCCCCACCTAAACTGATAATTAGAAGGTAGTTGATTTGGAATAGAGTGGTTGTTTTTACTTTTTAAGTACTCAGGCCTCTTGTTCTGTTTCATTTTTGATATTTAAAATAAATATGTTTCATCTATGTGTGTCATTCCACCACTGCTAATAAGAGAGATAAAAATCAGTAGCAGAAAGGTAATGACCTGAAATTAAAAAGTCTACTTAAAAAGGGTAGGATTTTTCACAATGCCTTATATTTAAATGTAAAATAATTGCCATCCACAGGAACCAAGCAAAACACTTATTTTCTCCATCTGAAGGTCAAATGAAAAACTCTGAATGCCATTATTTTGATTTCAAACACCTCCCCCCCCCTTCCCCAACCTCTCAACCAAACAATTATTGTATATTTGTGAAGTTTTTATTGCTTGGAACTTATTTACATTTCATTATAGTGAACACAAGCAGAACTTTGAATGAGTGCTCTCTGAGATTCTATTAGATTATAATTCGCTTAATAGATATTTTAAATACAGTAGTGAGATAGTTTCATCATCTGTTATTTTGCCCAATCCATTGAAGACTGTTGAATGAATGGGGTGCATGACAACAGAAAGCCAAGGTGACAGGCTTAGATTAAACTAATACACCAACAATACTATCATTAGTCAAGTACTAACAGCAAATCACACTTGTATTGAAATCTAGAAATAGCTGATAATAAAGGGAAATCCTATAACAAAGCATAGGTTTGATAATAGCAAAGAATGATTTAATGAAATAATAAACATTCAACAGGCATTCACATTTCACATGAAGTGCTCTTGGCTGTTAAGAGTCAAGAGCTCTTCATGTGAAAATAACACATTTCTAACTCTTTCAGAGATGATCAACTGAAGGAGCCTTATTAATAGCTATACAGGGCTGTTGCATTGTCCTTCTGAGTCATCTATCCTCTTGAATTATTCTCATTTGACATATAAGTCTGCATTTCCCTCTTGCTGCATTAGCCGGCCCAAACACAATGAGTTAGTAGCTCAGCTGGTGAGAAGCAGAAGCCAGTTTACACCAGCTAGTTTACACCAGTAGCCCACAACATTCAAATGCTTTCATTTAGTAAACTATAAGTATAGAGATATTTAAATACTCGCTCTTCTGGTATAAATTTTAATGCTATGTACTGTTCCCTCTCAATGCTAAGAACACTTTCACATGAGTGCAGAATAAATGCCACAGGACTGCATTAAGTAATAAACATGATACATTTTGCCCATAACAGAGGATGTCCATAGAGAATTTTTGTGCAGAACAGAAATGCATCAACGGTGAGGTAACAAGAAACAGCTTCCTAGAAACAGATCATAAAAGGGGCAAACAGTTAGCAGCCCTTTGTAACCCTCCACTATTTATATTCCCTGAGACAACTTCTCACAGATTAGAGTGCCATCCTAACAGAATAGCAGAAGCCTGGAGCCACTATGCTATATGAAAGTGACAGGTATGTTTATGTCAATTAATATTGATTTTTGTCGCTTTCTTACCATGGCTGGTTTTCAATTCTTTTTTTTTCTCATATAATTAGTTTTAAGTTCCTGCATCAAGGACTAGATTTTCATTTATTATACTTCAACTTGTAACATTAACTTCAAACAAGCAACACCAGTTTACTTTCCTCATAAAGAAGAGATACCAGACACATAGAATAGATAAATCTTATAAATTATCTAGATATGAAGTGGCTATCTCTTTCAGTTCCAAAAAAACCTCTGCGGATTCTAGTCCTTTGCAGATGCTTATGATATTTGGTAGGGAGGAACTTCTCAGTCTGTAGAAATGCCACTGCACGTTCTGCTTAATTTCATTTAGTTTTATTTGATGTATTAAGTGGTAAAAAAGCAGGGGGAACCAAAGTCACTGACAATCCTAAAGAAGTTTTCCTAGGTAGCAGAAATTCATTGAGAATTCCTAGTAAGCATTTCAGGGATTCCTAAGAGCAGGTAGGAAGACTGAGCAAGAAGTAAAAGGAAGGTCTCCTCCTGATAATATTTGCCTATCTAGCACACAACTTCAGCACTCTAAGCCCAAAGGCAATATGAAGGACACAAGCAACCACAACTCTCAGGTATTAGGGGCAGAAGAAAGGACTAGGACCTACCTCATAGTCATAAACTCTAGGATCGATAGCTGTCCAGGTCTTCATTTCTTGTCAGAACATTTCTTAAAGGATTTGAATTTTCAGTAAAAAGACAAACATCCAAACAAAAACAGATTTTTGAGAAAAAATTTTGTTAAAAGGTTTCTGCTTTTCTGAATCTGGATTTTATTTTGTTTTAAGGGGAAATCAGATATATTTAGGAAATATAGACAAAAATCCCATTCATAAAGTTAGCAGAACATTTGAACTGCACTAATTACCATGGTTGAAACTGCAAACACGTATTGTTTTTTCCAGCAGTTCCTTGCCTTATTTGTGTCATTAAAAGCCTAATTCAGTAAATCTATCATTTCTTTACAATTAAACATGTCATATTCTTACCTAAATAGTATTACCTCTGTATGTAATACTCAAACGAGATTCATTGTCTTGAACATTCTTTTTCCAATATTCTACGGGTCCTGTGTGCATTAAGATATATGGAAATACTTTTCCATCACTGTAAAGAGTGCTGTAATGTTATTAACTGCATCTCTACTATAGCATACTTTAACCATGGTACAGGTCAGAGCGAGGTTCCTATTAACAAGGATATACTGGATCTGTAACTGCAGTAGCGGTTTTACTCTTGCTTCTGCTGCTGCTGGAACCATGGCAAGAAGGTTTTTTACAGAAAGCTGTAATGGGAATACACCTAACAAGAAACGGTTTAATATCTTTAACAGGTCTTAGCCCTCGCTAAACAGCAGTGGTTTCTAAAAAAATACCACCCATGGGAGCCCTAAAGCATTTTCTAGAAATATCAGGTGCCCAGACTAGGTTTAGTCCACTGGTCTGGTTCTGACCATGAAGACTTCCAAGTGCTTCAAGTAGGGTATAAGAAAACTTGTGCTAGAACATGACAAAATAATTTTTTAACGTGCAAAATTCTTCCTAGTTTCATCCAGAGTAGTGTATGTCCTGAGATAAGCAGATATAGCTATCTCTCCAAAGAATTTTCTGTTCTCTTTTTTGATTTTCCACCCTTCTAAACTTTCTTTTTCAATAATTTCTAATTGTATTATTTCAAACAACTTCTTAATAGTAAATTAATCTAATACGATTTTAAACCCAACATAAATATCTTACACCTTGGAAATAATCCGCGCATCTTATAGAACATCAGATTTTTCAAAGAAAAGCAAAAATGACATTGTCTTCTTTCCAATTTATATATATGCTGCTATTATATTTTTAGTGTTTCTATCTAAAATTTTTTTGTTACTTTTTCAAATCTACAAACATATTCAGATATTGACTAAAAAATCTATAAAAAGAGAAGGGCTGAATATCCCAACAGTTCCAGTTGCAAACACAAAGCAATAACCAACAATCACAGGGCGGAAACAAAATGAAACAAAGTTAAGATAAGCTATAGAAGTTATTTGCAAGCATTGTAACAGTTTTACCTCAAAATAGAAAAAGCTATTTTACTGTAAGTTTTTCTGGCTGTAACTGACATGTATATATTTTGTAGGTTTACTTTCAGGGTGAAATTGTTTTTATAATTGCAGGTGCATGAAGGTGAAAATATGGCTGAAATCACATGTGAATTCTCCATATTAGTACATCATTTCATGTGCTGCTGAATTTGTCTTTCACATACATATATATATGTTTTATACAAAAGACGCAGCAAACTTCATGTTACATTCTAACTATTCAAAGTGTTTGCACAGACAGTTATCTTTTCAACTTCTATTAAAAAAATCAGAGCCACAAAGTTGAAAGCACAACATGAATCTGAGCTTTCATTACTGTTTTCTATTAGAGGTTCTTGTGTCAGACACTACAGTACCACACTTGTTCCATGTCAATGTTTTTCCATACAAGGAATTCCCGCCTGGGAATGTTCTTATTTCATAGACAAGAATTAGGTTCCAAACCCCTATTTATTTAATTCATTTTCATTCATTTAAAAAGAAAGTAGATGAAATTTAGGAAAAAACCTTCACATCCTAACCTGATAATCTGTTGTGCATAATTGAATTCAGCAGTAGGAAAGGGAGGAAAAGAAAGGTGTTATTTACTTAATCTTATTAAACTGCAAAATGCTGTTGAAGGGAAAACAGTCTATAGTTTTCACATGTTTCTACTGGTCCTAGAACAGACTTATCTATACTAGTGGATTTGTGTTCGGATAACAAGAGATAGGAAATACTGTTTGGTTTCATTTCTTAGGAGAAAAGAACAGCTTTGTTTCTCAGGTATACATTTCACTGTGCACTAGCTAGAGGACTTATTTTGAAGGCCATAGAAAGAGGTGCAGAACATCCGTATGGGAACCTGCTCTCTCTCTCTCTCTCTCTCTCTCTCTCTCTCTCTCTCTCTCTCTGCTTTCCTCCCTGCCCCCCACCCCGCTTTTTCCTTAATTTGCATTATGAGCAGTGGAAATACGGTGCAGTGGAAGACTTCCTTCTGGGAAAATGAGTAAGAGTCTGTAAGTCTGTGTATCCAAAGGCTGTTTTAAGAAGGCTGTGGTGAATGGGCGCATTCTGAAACCATCTGAGAATAACCGCAACATGAATTAAACATGAGAAGTAGTTGTTTTAAGTTTTGCTGGTATTACAACAGAATGTGAATGATTGCTGAGTAAAGTATAAAAGGACAGCAGATTATTAAACACAAATGGGCTGGCTAGACCCCAGAAAAAATACGAAACCTTATGAGCAACAACAGTACAGGCAGATGGCAGTGGCTCCAAAGCACTTTCTAATCAGTGATACAAATTTTATAATACTGCTATGTATATTTAATGCAACTCAGAACTTTATAATTTTTTCCCTGTCCTGTTTCTTAGTCTTTATCACTTGACTCCTTTTATAATGCTATATGTATAAGTACTTAGCCATATTTTTTCCTCTCTTTTACAGAAAAACAGAGACTAGATTTAAAACAAGACCAGAAGTTACATTGGAAACCAAATTATGTCTCAAATCTTTAAAGAAATAAAATTTGCTACACAGGTTAAAATATGATTATCACACTATTTAAAAATGATCTTGCATTTCTCTGCAGTTAAGATCTTTCAAAATGTTAAGAAACTTACTGTGTACTTTTGTTACATCTAAAAACAGGGAGACATTCAGAAATGGAGGTACTCTTATGCATGCTTCAATAGACTTCAGCTATATGAGGAGTTGTTAGTGACAAGTCAGTACAAAAAGAACTGTGTTCCTATACAGGCAAAAAAAATGAATAAAAACATCTTCAGTTGCTATTGAAATAAAATAAATTTAGATGTATTAGAGAAAGGTGGAAGCTGAAGAACATTCAAATGTTAATTCCATACAAAGCATTATACATGTACTATCTTTCTCAAATATATTATAAAAACAATTAATACCCAACTACATTCTAACCAGAGTAATACTTCTTCTTAATTTCTTAAGGCCTCTAGAGAAAGCTTATTTTAATATTTTTTAAAAAATTGTCACATTAAAATTTACATTTGTAAATTGTCCCCCAAACTAGGTCAAAACATGTTGACTTCTAGAGGTCTTCTGCTTCATAAGAACACATAAATCTTTCCCACATTGTTTGCAAAGCTGTGTTTAACATTTTTTCCAAGATAAACAAGGTAGCAAGGACATTGTAGTAGCAAGGCAAAATAGAAGGCCCAGGGATCCTGAAGAAACTACAAGTGGGAGCAGCTCCAGGGCAGGGCGCAGGGGTAAGACGAACTCTGGTTGGATGTTTGGGGGGGCATTAAGATTGATTAATATTATAAATATAGTGTCATAAGGGCTGTTTCTTTCTCTTTTGGATCTGGAAATTTCCATTAAAAACCTGCACATTTTAACCTCTATTAATTTTGTTTGAAATTTTTTTTATTTTCTCTGATTTTAGGCAACAGTGGGAGAGAGGGTACTAACCAGAATGTATGATACAAAAAGCAGTAAAAAAACAAGGCCCCTTGAATTCATTCACAATAATGTGGATTTTTCTTGAGTTGCAGACGAACAGGTGAGCAGAGAGCAAGGGTTAAGCCTAGTTCCTCCTTCTGTTGACAAACATCAGTGGCAAAGAAACAGAAACCAAAAAGAAATGGGTAAAAAGAAGCATTAAATGCTCAGATGGAAAACTTCATGAAATTATTCTCCCCTCCCTTCCATTCCAGTCTTTCTGAATTTTAATACTGAGTCTCTGTTCTTCTGTAAGGTTTTTTTTACAGGTCAGCACATCTATTTGTCATGTTATAACCTCATAGTAAATCTGAATTGAATACAGTTAACTGTTAGTTCAGTTTGACATGTCAAAATAATGACAGCATTGAATTTATAACTCATTCTTATAGAGCATCTGATATTTGTAAGGCTAAGATAAATTCAAGTTCTCTATATTTAACAATCAAAAAATTTTTGTTATGTGTAATGTGTCATATAGTATGAATCACAGATTAAATTACAGATGCACATGGCATACAGTTTAGACTAATCACCACAAGTCTATGCTCACTTTTTATCATCAATCAAAATGAATCACCAAGCCACTACATTTCAACTTCTAGCACGTAGTAAGATGGCAATTAGACTAAGCTAATTACATTTGTAGCCTCATAGTAAGAATACATTTAGTCTGTGTACACGAGGTTACACTCTGAGTTTATCTCGGTTGTTTAGAGGATGGCGCTAGCAATGCCAAGGTCATGGGTTTGATCCCCATACAGGCCATTCACTTAAGAGTTGGACTTGATGATCTCTTCCAACACAGAATATTCTGTGACTGGATAAATCTTCCACAGAACACCTGCAGTATCTCTCTTAAAATTCCATTTTTGTTAAAGGATGTTTTCAGTAATAAATATAAAATTGCCTACTTAAAGAAAAAAAAGTCATTTGAGGAACAAAGGAAAATTATATTCTCATCTAATTCCAGCCTCCTGGTCCAAGACTGATAATTGTTTGCAAACCCTATATTTGATATCTAAATCATGTTCAGTGGCATTCATTCATGATTGTAGATTGATATAGTCCTCTCTGAAAAATATATTTATCTTTTGCAACACTCATCAAACACTAAATACCTAACTAGGTTGCAAGAAGAATCTTTAATTCCATCATTTTCCTCTGGTAATTGCTTTTGCTTCCTTATGTTTAACTAGAGTAAATGAACTATAATTTTAAATTTCTCTTGACACTTGCTATCTGACATTGTATAAAACATGAACAAGGTTGTGAATGCTGAAAAAGGTAATTGTCACAAGAACAGATTAAACTACAAGAGTGTATTTTAAAAGGCTGATGCAAATTCAGAAAACAGTTGAAGTTTTATGACTAAGTCAGTTTCCCTATATTGAGGTGCCTTATATTATATCTGGCTATTTAAGAGACGACCAAAAGAAATATTTTCAAATTAAGTGAAAACTTTAGCGTGGCTAGAAAAAATATATTTCCTTCACCTCTTGCTGTTAGAAGAGTCCCACACCAGGGAGAAGCAAAAATTTGTCTTCCAAACAGGGGCAAGTGACTCCTGCTCTCTGTAGGAGACTGCTCCTTTTTAAGACACACATTGTTGACATAACATATACCCTAGGAAGTTAAGCATTCTCTTCTGACTGACTTTTTTTAGCCTTTACATTCTCAGGATTTACAAACCAGCTTTATGAAATGCGTGAATTGTGGTGAGATGGGGAAAGCCTTTGTTTGTATTCTTAAAAGCAGCTGTATACACATTTTTTGAACATTATTACCTGCATATACACTTGCTAGAATTTACACTTGCAAACCTCATTAGGCCAAGTGTTCTCACACACAAAAAGAATATCTGAAAGCATTATTATAAAATCAAGAAGGCTGCCTATAAAGGCAGATGTGTCTGTAAAGTTTTAAATACTAGCAATAATCACAACACTGTGGAGGGTAGTAAAGAATTACCTTCACAGATCTCAACAGTAGCAAAAAAAAAAAAAACAACAAACAAAAAAAAAAACCCACATTTTTGTCAGTATTACTTTTGTCCTAAGCAACCTATGCTTTTAAAGATTTTTTTTTTTGTATTTGCCCCTTGAAAATGAATGAAAGAATAAATAATTAAAATAAATACTACCTACTCTTTCCAACAGCTTCTGTAAACAATCCGTTTAACAAGTTTAAATGTATTCTCTTCCAATTGGGATGAATATTTACTGCTTGGTTTTAAAACACAGTGCTTAGGGATTACATTCCCTTCTAAGCTACAAATGCACAGCTTCCATCCTCTGCGGCAGAGCTGGCATACAGAGATCAGAATACACCCTAGAGGATCACAAGGATCCTTCTCTGTCTTTACTAGGGGCTTTCAACAAGAAACACAATACCTAAAATTAGTTTTAGCTGCATAGGTGAAAAAGATAACATCTGGATATTTACAAATCCACAAAGGAAGTGACCTAATTTGACCAACAGAAGTGTAATTGACCTCCATACATACTTAGACAAGGCAGTAGGCATTTTCTGAAAATAAGTTACGGACTACCATTACTAATTAATACTGTCCTTCAGGCAATAGAGTTCTTACATTTTAATTTTTCTAGGTAAATATTCATTATTAATGTTTAGAACTGCTTAGTCCATACTGAAAAGACATTTTTAAACACATAAATGGTAACATATCTGTTTCCTGAAACCTTCAAAGTCAATGTCTATTTTTGAGTTGCATGCACAGAGCAGCCAAAGGGCATGATTTTGATGTTAAGAATACATGCTATTCATGAACCAAAGTATTCATATGATAATTAAGGTTCTATGCATGCTGCACAAGAGGAAGAGCAGAATCTTACAAGTATGAGAAGTGTATGTGTTCACATGAATGAGTGAGAGGGGGGATAGCAAAAAATACTGTGACCTTCTGGAAATGTCAAGGAAGTCAAGAGATTTAAAAAAAAAAAATTAATACTCAGCTCGCAGGCTCAGAATAAATACAGGAAAAGCTATGTGTCTGATAAGGAGGAATAAAGGATTAAAAGTTCTGGGAAAATAAACATTGCAGCATCTAGAGATTAGTTCATTGGGTGTTTTGAGGACATGGATTAGAACAATTCTGAGTAGACTAATGGAAAAGCTCAATTAGTTTGTCAATATAAACTAATCTATGCAAAATGTAGACATTGAGCTGCTCAGGCCATATTACAAATGGATTTTCCAGCATGTAGGTTGTCACAGAAATCTTGAGGGATTCTTTGGCTTACATACCCAAGCACAATTCAAGTTTAGCTCTCAAGAGTCTCAGTTACCGGCCAAATTACCTTCCTTATAAAAATCTCAGAACCACTAGCTTTTGCTGAAGACCTCCTCTTTTTGCAGTACCAAAACTCGTATTCTCAAACCCAGAGAAACATTTGTCCTCATCAAAGCAGATGGAGGATCTCTCGAG
>VXBA01000636.1:6082-25838 GCA_013399895.1 Serilophus lunatus
CATTTTAGAAAGAGCTTCCCAAATTGAATCTTTCAAAAAAAATGAAAAGCACATTATCTTCTCTGGAAGTGAGGGATTATGAATTATGATCAAAATTTATTACTGATTATTCTTTTGGCAACTTTTAGGAACATCAGTTTTGGAACATTTTAACTACTAGGTAAACAGAAGCCTAATCACTGGTACATTTTTATTAACCTAACTTGTTTTGATTTTTGAAAAAATTAAATCTTGGTACTAAATCAAGAGCTCCACAAGTTTCTCAATTTCCTAGATCTTTGAAAGTAGTTTTCACAGCAACTACTGGTTTTTATAAACTACCTCTATCATATATGCTGACATTTTCATTCAATATTTTCAGATCTTGTGTCAGTATGACATTTTAACATTAAACTGAACAAAAACTTCATGGGTGTGTTCAGACACACTAGTCTCTGAAATCAAATATTTGACTATCACGCATCCGCAAACATAAGTGTCTCTCAAAGATGTAAAGTCTCAGAAAACGAACATTCAAATATTTAAATACATATGTATATAAAAACACAAATCTCAATATAGTCACTTCAGGTTAAGTACAACAATAAAATAAAAAGTGAAAGCAACAACAACAAAAACTTTGAAATGCAAGGAAATTGTGCGATTAAAGGACATGAATCTAAAGAGAAAAGTTCTTCATGGTGGGCACAACTATGTTTTCAGCATCTGGTAGCAGCCTATCTTCTGGAGCACCCTTCTGGAACACAAAGTCTTTGGTGAGTGACTTGTTGGTCCTTCTGTGCTTTGAAAGAACAGAAAAAGGGAAAGCAACTGCATTCAAGGTCATGTCAGCTCCAATGCAGGAAGGTGGGAATTTCAACCCACATTTTTATGAGAAGGCATCTGAGTGCAGTAAGGGGCACTTCTGGAGTTTTCCAGGCTCCCTGAGAGCTACAGCATTACCAGCTCTGTTGACGTATGAGCAACTGATACTGAACGTACTGAAACACAGTGCAATGCAGGTGGAAAAGAATGCTCTCCTGGTGCTCTCTGCATCCAGGAGAAGTCTTAACAATGGTTTGGATTGTTCCTTCCACCTCTTCAAGTTGCAAATGAGGAATATACCACAAACAGAGAGATTAAATTTGGAGCTCATTTCAAAGCCATAGAAAAGATACACGTATTTGTAGCCATATTAATAACATAGTTACACACCTATGGGAAAACGGATAAAAAATGTTAGTTACATTTTAACAGTAAAACAAAACAACAAAAACAAAATCCTCTATATACTCTGTAGTACACAGGGTTTCCTGGGTGATATTTCTGTGTCAACCAGGTCTTAGCTCTCACTCAGGGACAAGCATATTTCTCAGTTCCTGTTTACATCCTTGGGTTTCTCACTTGCCTAGCTGCACACTGTACATATAGCTTCAGCTCACACATTTTATTTACACAAGAAGACAGTTCTCTCAGAGCCTCACAATGCGTCTATTGGGTTGTGTGGTAAGAAGCTGATCCCCTTTACAATGTGACAAGAGTGGGAGACACAGGGGCAGGGGGAGCCTCCCAATACCATCTGTGTGCACTCTATGTGTCCAGCTGTATATACATATATTTGTGTGTGTGTGTGTGCGCGTGTGTGTGTGTGTGTGCATGTGTGTGTATAAAATACATATGTGTGCATGCATTTTCCTCTCGAGAAAATCCAGTTTTGATGCTGGATGAACCTGGGGGCACAGGACTGCAGCCATCTCTCCTCTGTCATTATACTGGCTTCAGCCGCTCTGTGTCAGTGTTTCATAGTTTGCATCCTCAATGATTTACAGAGGAATCACATTTCTATTTAGTGGGTGAGAATTTCTATTTTTTGGTGTGACCCTTTGGAGCTCCATCAGCCCTCAGCAGATTTTGTTTGTGTTCTTTTTCACAGAGTTGCCTCCACCTTTTCAATAGGTGCTGTAATACTAGGCTTATCTGTAAACAGGAAATAAAAGATGGCTTACTTTGCACTTCCTTGTTAGACACATATAACTTCTTCTCTTTTTTTTCACATCTTTGGATGGGAAAAAAAAGTTTTTCCATTGGGTTGTGAAAATGAGACATAGGCAGAATAGAAACCAAGATTCCAAGATTTCTAAGCAAATCAACAGATATTATTATCTCTTTCTTCATTTGCTGCTTAAAGTATTAGACAGTAATCATCCTTCAGTAAAAAAGTGGCCTATGTTGAGGGTCAACAAGAATCAGATTTTCCTTTATTTTTTTAAGAATTATTTTGTTTTCTTGACTTGAAGTGAACTTCAGCATGATATTTTCATCAATCAGCATTTTCTGCAGTGGGAAAAATGTTTGACTGTTGAAATACAACCAGCTGCAGTCACCAAAAATGCTAATGCTGACAAACAACGGAAGTGAGTCTCAGGCCACCAAAAACAAAGCAGCACAACTGCATTACTTGCAACTCCACATTTGGAAGAGTGTTCTGGCTACAAGTATCATTGTGCAAAAATGGCAAGAAGGACTTGTAGGAAGGTTTGTGGACAATGCCAAGATTCGAGAGAGCCCGGCAACTTCAGAGAGTGCTAATTCTTTAGAGAAATTTAACCACAAATTGATTAACACTTTTCCCTTCAAACAGACTCTTGGGAAAACAGTTATCATAAACTAGCTGTCACTGAAATCTGATTTCAAGATGATTTTAAACCTCTCTAAACTGAGTCTTAGCCACATGGTTTCACTTCTGGCAACAGCACAGGTTTCTGTGCCACTGTCAGCACACTGAGGGCGCTTACACTTACACTTACAGCCACTGTGAGGGCATTTACAGTGACTAAGATTAGCAGATATGTTAGATTTTGTCTGCATCAGCAAATAGGGCAGCATAGCAAGAACTCATCTTGTCACCAGAAGCATCCATACCTCCTGCAGCTCAGAAGCTTTATTTCAAATCCTTTCTAGTGTGTTCCTGTAGATTGAGTACCTCCTGGCAGCTGAAGCCCTCCTGGACTCCATCTTTTGAGATGGTCTCCACTGAAACACCAAGCTCTTTCCATTCTACAAAGTCATGGCAAGCACAAGTGATGAGGAAATTCATTTCAAGAGATCTCTGCTTACCCTAACTACAACACTAATTCAGACACCAGGTTAAATGACTAAATTAGTGACCTGAAAAGGAAAGATGAAAAAAAAAAAAAAATTAAAAAAAAATTGTTCTGTCTCCTTCTCTCATTGGAGGAAACTAAAGGTCGATTGTCTTAATTTAGGAACTTAAACCAGATGTCTAAAGTTGATCCTGTCTGTATCCTTTCCCAGATCTCTGAGGGACCTTCATTTCAATCAGAATGAAAACACTTCCTTTTTTTTTTTTTTGTTTTTGTCTCCCATTGATTTACTTGTTCCTGTCATAGTCTGCAACTTCTGGATAAAACTTGTCACACACATAAATGCGCCTAAAACACAAGTTATTATCTCTATTTACACTGTAGATATGTTAAAACTCTTTTGTGTCTGACAATGGACACCTGCATTAACTGTCAGCTGGAACACCACATTAGGTTTGTTTCAAATGTGGTATCAACAAAATCTCTTTAAACTAGCTTTTCTCCAAATGCAGTATTCTCCAAATCCCACTTCAGACAACATCCAGGATGAACTGAACAGAGGGAGGCTTTAGACAGCTGGCTCCTACTGTTGCTAATGCTGCAGCAGAAATAAAGGTGATGCTATTGTCTGATACGGCTTTCTGCAGTGCAATTCCTTTCTGGCTGAGTTTAATCGCATGTGTTCCTGTGAAGGTCAAAAGAACACAACACTCTCGCTTCTGATTCTCCGATACATCATTGCGGATTTCCAAGTACACTCATCGCGTTGTTAACATCATAAGAAAAGTAGTAATTACTGATGCATTTAAATAAGAAGTTTTCTGCTGATAAGCTGCCTTGAGTATTTTCAGAAGGTGGGACTCCGTGAACAGCCCATGAGAAATGGACTACTGCAAGGGAACAACCAAGATAAAGCGGGACACACTGAAAAGCAGTGTAAGAGATATTAAGGCACTCCTGCATGTTTCAGGCAGGTGCATGTTTCAGGCAGGTACAGGTTTCTGCCTTTGTCTCACAGTAGGCAAGCATCCTGTGATACTATTGAACTCCAAACAAACAGGCAGAAATGGTATCTACAAAAATGATCTGTAAAAGGAAGGCACCAGTATATGAACTAGAAGCTAAAAATACTGCAGTGGAAATAAGATCAGAATATAGGTCATTAACATTGAGCTATGTATAACCATGTAGTGAGTTGACGCTGACTGGATGCCTCGTGCTCACCCAAGCTGCTGCATCACTCCTCTCTTCAGCTGAACAAGGGGAGAGAAAATGTAACAATAGATTTGTGGGCCTAGGTAAGGACATCACTCACCAATTACCATGACAGGCAAAAGAGACTTGACAAGTAAATTAGTTGAAATTGTTACCTGTCAAATCAGAGTAAGGGAATGAAAAATAAAATCAAATTTTAAAACATCTTCCCCCCACTACTCCAGTCTCCCTGGGCTCAACTTTATTCTTGATTTTCTATACATCCTCTTCCAGAGCACCACAGTCCTTCCCATGGGCTTCAGTTCCTCATGAACTGCTCCAGCATGGATCCCTTCATGACATGCAGTCCCTCAGGTACAGACTGCTCCAGCATGAGTTCCCCACAGGATCACAAGACGTGCTAGCACATCTGCTCTAGCATGGACTCCTCTCTTCACAGGACCACAGGTCCTACCAGGATCCTGATTCCCATGGGATCACAGCTCCTTTGGGTATCCACGTGCTCCAATGTGGGATCCTCCAGGGCTGTAGGTGAACATCTGTTCACCCATGGACCTCTATGGGCTGCAAGAGGACAGCCTGCTGCACTATGGTCTTTCCCACAAACTGCAGAAAACTGCAGCTCCGGGGTGTGGAGCACCTCCTCCCCCTCCTTTTTCACTGATCTAGGCATCTGCAAGGTTGTCCTTATAACATGTTTTCACTCCTTACTCCAGCTGCATTTGCCATAGAATAGGAGTTTTTCCTTCTTCTTAAATCTGTTATGTCAAGGGTGCTACTACCATCACTGATAGGCTCTGCTGTGTGTCCATCTCAGAGCCAGCTGGCATTGGCTCTCTTGGACATGGTGGAAGCTCCAGGCAGCTTCTCACAGAAGCCATTTCTGTAGCCTCCCTGCTACCAAAACCTGGCCACACAAAACAAATCATTTTGTGGTTTATTATGAGTTGTTTCTAGATGCCTATTAACAGTGTCAGAACATATACAGATATATACAGAAAAACCATGATGTCCAAATGACATCAAAAGTCATTTCATATGTGTCGTTCAAATTAATTTCATGTGTGTCAAAAGAAAAAAAACAACTTCAACTGTCACAACCTAGGAATTAAGAAAAAGGAAAGGAATCAGACTAGTACCAGAGATAAATGTTTTGCTCCACATAGATAAATTAATCAGCAGCCGTAGCAAGACAAGTATCAGACAGATGTCTCTAGGAGCTTCCTGAACTCTATACTTGTGGTTACTGCCAATGTGCAGCTCTTTACCCTGAGAGAGTAGGAAAAGACATAGTTGATTAATGTAATTGTCTCATACCTCATTAGACAGCTAACCCTTGCTGTGTATTAAAGACTTTTTCCCAAGTCTGTTCTGGCACCACATCAGAGAATTACTTTCTAAATATATTGCAGTGTATAAACAAAGTTAGCTTCAATTTTTATTGCTTGCCCCAAGGTCTTTGTTCAGTATTTCTCAACACAATAACAGGGAGCCACGGGACTTTACTTCGACTTCTCTGTACATCGCTTCTTCTTCTAAACAAACAAGTTAGGAATACATCCAGAATAAAGGAAATTCTGAGCTGAAAATTAAAAATTATTTTTATGTTCTGGATAAAGAAGAGACATTTAGTCTGAACACAACTTGTACAATGGACTTTTTCTGTCTTTGGAATGAATTATGCATAAGCTTTGTACCGATCTGGCAAATGCATATTTTGGCTCATTATATGGAACAAAGCCATATGTTAACATGAAAGAAGGGTCTAGAACTAGGACAACTCAGAGTATTGCTGGCTAGTACCAGTGAAATAATTTCTATCAGCTAAACCTTTCCAAAAAACTTCAGAAGTTAGGTTTTGCTTAGCAAATTAATCTCACTGACGTCAATGATTTTTTTTAATTTTTTTTTTTTTGCAATTTGACAGTTAGTTTGCAATAGTGGAAGCTGAGTAATCAGTCAATCTTGTCTAAAATAAGAAACCATACCCCTGAAATATATCTTGAATTTATGGGGTTTTAAATTTGGAATAGTTAAGGATTTTCATAATCTTCACTGGTTTATAGCTTTTCGTTCAAATTTAGCTGAATACTGAACATCAAAAAATCAGTTCCATTTGTAGAGATGCAAAAGTCCTCTGCTGAATTTGTATAACTAGGTTTATTATCTCACTATACTTTTCTTGGAAGCTTTTCTTTTCAGTGAAAGAAAATACCTACCAAAAAAATTGAGGAAAGAACTCCATATGTGATTTCTCCAGCATTCTAGCTAACTTTCCTTTTGGCAATGATGTTAGAAGCTGATTCAACAAGGGACTTCAGGTTTGATAATCAGAAAAATATATCTTTTGTAGTTTTAAGGTCAAGGAGATTTAGTGAAAATCTGACCTCTCTTTAAGGAAAAATAAACAAATTGTACACATATATTTCTGCGCCACTGAATTTCCAGCTGCAGTTAGATTAAAAAAAAAATAAAAATTTGAAAAGCTCATCAGGGAATTAAAATTTTCTTCAGACTGGTAAATTGCATTATTAATGTTGGGATAGGATAAAAGTAACTTGTGGGTCAATTCACATAAATCCGGCCATGGTATGGTAGTTTTCCAATCAGAATCAGCTTCTTAACAGGATTATTGGAGGGAAAAATAATAATCTAAGTCTATATACTAAACTTGTACTGTGGCAGGTATTATATATAACAGTAAATTACATAAGCATGCCTTTGTTAAAGACAATGGACACAAACTTAAATAAGAAAAATGCCTTTTAAATAGTAGAAAGACCCTATTACTGTAAGAGTGGTCAGATACTGGACAGGTTGGTCTAGGAGATTGTGGAATCCCCATCATGGTGACTGGAGTCAAAGCCCAGCAGGACACAGCCCTCAGCAACCTGCTCCCACAGACCCTGCTCTGAGCAGGGAATAGGAGTAGGGACCTCCAGAAGTGTCTTCCAGCTCCAGCCATCCTTTCAAAGTCAACCACATTAAAGCAGTGATCCAGCAGAAACATTTAAAAATGAAACCAATTTTTCTTTAATGCATAAAATACTTCACAAAAAATAATACAGTTATTACATAGGTCAAAGTAGAGGATTATCCCTGCTTAAAAAGAGATATATTTAAAATTAATCATGTACTTTACAAATAAGTAATAAATGCACAGATAGCAGCAAAAAATTAGTAAATAAAATAATTGAATATTAATTAAATAAAAGAAAGAGAAGATTTTAATCCTTCTGTATAAAATTAAATTGGCCAAAGACTTTCAAGACTAAGTATCATTACACCAGGCCTGATGTAGGCTTTGATTCTTATTCTGAATCATAGCGTTGTGGCTTAAATATTTTAGTGGGCCAAATATTCAGTTATTCCTTAAGTTGTGTAGTGGTAGGACAAGTGGTAAAAAGAGTAGATTTGGCTGCTGTTGGAAAAAAATATCTGATTCAATGTAGCAAGAATTAAGGTGGATTAACTAAATCATGCAGGGAGTTTTGGATGCTTCAGCGCTACAGATGAAAACCGGGACCTTTCTGCTTCATTAAAAAATTGAAGCTATTGACTTTAACTGCAAAATTACTTGATCTTACATATTCTTTCTAGCTTCCAAATGGCTTTGTCTTTTGGAAGTAGGTAGGTTCTCTCTCAATGATGTTCTTACTGTTTCATTAATCAAGCATGTCAGCAGAAAGATCGTGAGGTATGATTTGTTCTCTCAGATGGTACCTACAGATCAGTTCTCAAATATTCAAATTAATTTCATCTCCTTCAGTACTTTGATTTTATTTATTCAAAAGTGAGAATGACAGACTGGAATTTAATTTACATTCTTTTTCTTTTTTATCTTCCTGTCCCCTCATCTCACATCTCAAACCAAGGGACTTCTGCAATTTCTTTCACATCTTCAAAAATCTTCAGCAATTATGCTTTACACCAGATTTTTGAGACTTAGGTAAACATCTAGAAGACAACTAATGCCTTGTATCCCTGGGAGACAGCTGATCAGGCACAAAAATGTTAGCTTTCCTCTACGCATGCCAGGCTTTATCACATCAGATGAACCTCATGAAGCTTTGAAATTTGAGTCTCTTACACATACAGGTTTGTGCTATGTCATATAGGCATTCCTTGCAGTTCTAACTGTCACCATCTGTCACTGCAAAAAGAGATAATATTTGAAAAAATAAACAGTTGCCATTTTGATAATGCAGAAAATAAGTGACTATTGTAGCTTTGGCATGATATATTAATTAAAACATTTCTATTCAATTTTTTTAATTTAAATTTAAGATTTGTCGCTGTATATATAGAGAGTCATATAAAGCATGGAATTCTACTCTCTTTTACAGTAATCTAATAGGGCAAATTAATGAACTGGACCATTTCCACATACAAAATTTTGCCGTATGTTTCAGTTAAAGTGAGATCCAAAGGCAGGATTCAGTTTATTAAGTTTCTTATCTTTTGCTGCTTAGGAGGTATTTGCTTCCTTTTCTCTCTTGGATGAGTGAAAGCATTTATGCATTTTGATTCTCTTGGCACCTTACTTGGCTAGAGAGGGATCACTCATCTTCCATTGATTTCTAAATGTTATAAAAAGAAAATTAAATTTGTGATTTACTTTTTTTCTGAGGCCCTGAAATTCTAAGTCAATTATGCATCACTTTTTTGTCTTATGTTCTTAAATAAGGCCTAGGTAGATACTTCAGAGCCCAAATAGCCAAACTGTAAAATGTGCATGTATGACAAAGAAAAGACATACACTCTAGACTGAATACTCAATATTTTTGCCCCGTATAAAACAAATGTGTTTGACATGAGAAAAACACTTTACAAAGTGACACGTATACATAAAATGTACTAAAACTGCCCTATAATGCTATTAAAAAAAACCCCAATGTTATAATAGCCTCTATTAATGAAGGTTTTAAAAATGACAATCATATACATCTTTATTTGAACACAGTGAAAATACAAACAGTAGTCACCTAAATTCTTATTTTTCATTACTGCTTAGTGCAGCTTTTCTCTCCTATAGAACAAAGGCAACCATAAAACACAGAGCAAGAGAACTGATATTATTTGACAGGTCTCTTCACAGTCCCTGTTTTGTTTGGAAACAGAAGGTAGCTGTTGTAACTCTAGTTCAATGAAGTCCCTTATGGCTTCCAGCTGCTATCAGTATGATCAGACTTTCTGTGGGCCAGAAGGGGCTCCTTGGGATTCCTTTCAGATGCCAACTGTGTTCTGTAGTTGAACTCACAGGAGTGCACACCTGTGTGGAGCTGACACGCTCGGTTTTAAATCACATGCATTATCTGCCTCCCACGGGGAACAATATTTTCTGAAAATAATCCAATCAGACAGAGCAAGTAACTCCTATATGAATCAAATCTCCTTATATTATCACACACTTGAGAAAGATCGAGGAGACTAAGCTGCAGCTTTCAGCATATGGAGCTGAGTCATTTGATCACAGGATATAGTCAAGGAAAGGAGCAGCTTTGCTCAGCTTAATTCTAGCCGGGAGATATTATCAGCCACTCTGGAGTTTGTAACAATAAACTTGGAGAAACTGAGGCGGNAGGGCTATTTGAGTTTGAAGCAGATGTTCTTGTTCCAAGAAATTTCTTGGTATTTGATGACCTCTGGTGGACAGGGTTACATTTGCAGGTCTTCCAAATGAAAATCTGTATTCTGTACCTATTTTCAAGAAAGGCTGCAATGCAACATTATCGAATTCTGACCATTTGCCTAATTAATTCACAAGCTAATCTCCAGCTCCAATATGTGCATGTTATCCTGTAATTGGGAATTTGCTTAAACTGAAAAGTGAGCACAAATTTCTCTTTATAAAATGTTTGTAGGATAACAAAAAAAATTTGTAAGGTAGAATTATTAGCAAATGCAATAACAAAACCAGTTCAAACATATTAAAAGAATGTAAAATGTTGCAAATATACTTTTCAGATTTTTTTTTCTAAATTAATTTTTCTATACTAGGGTAAACTATGCAATCTTCTGAGAAAGTTCATTTTAAAAATCGTAGTCATCGAGTACACTGGCTCAGCATCATTTTAATTTTTCTCTCTTTTTAGCACTAGCTGGAATGTAAACACTCTTCTCAGCATAACACAGAAATTAATTATACAGTCTTCAAATTCTACAATTAGAAATTACAGGTCTTGCCTTAAACACTGTCTGGAGACTTCGTCTTCTCTCCTTTACTCTCCTTGGTTCCTTTTCCTTCCTACTCTCTTATTCCTTGATAATTCTCTGTCTCTATCTTTTTTCAGAGCTAGAAAGTACCTTTCCATTCCCTGCACTCCACTGCAGACACACCCTGAGGAGCTTGGGCTGAGTATCAGGAAATTAACTATTCTTACTTCATTATTTTACCGTAATAATTATTTTAATTTTTTGATCATTCAGGGTAAAAAGAATTATTAAGTTCCTATGCCTTATATTAGAGGTCACTTTTCTGACTGGGAGCTTCATTTATTACTTTATTATAACAGCCTGTGGTAGTAGGCAGAGAGTGATGATAATTGTCAGATTTAAGTTTAACTAAGAGTTATAACTGAGAAAAAAAGAATACCATTCACTCTTGACACTAAAATCAGCAGTAGCAGTAAAATAATCAGTAAACCTAATTCCCTCAAATTATCACTGCATTCCCTTAAGAAAGAAAAATGGGGCAGAGCAGAAGAGCAGATCAGAAATGGCTGCACATTCCTTACAGAAGCAATAACATCATTGTGGAGGCAATGGACAGTGTACAGCAAGCAATAAATTGTAAAGACTTTGTACTCAGTGAAGTCTGACTCTTATTGGCTTCCTCACCATGCAATTCATTAAAGCAACACAGTCCTGAGCACTTCGATCTCATTGAGACATGGTTAGCCTCCTCTCAGACATCATTTGGCTTTTTCAGCTAAAAAAAAAAAAAAAAAAAAATTTTACAATACTAATCTTTGATCCACTGCCTCATTGCAGCATTTTGTGCCACACCATGAAGGATCATTCAGAATATCCCTGATAGGCAATAATCCAGGATATTTCAAGAAGCACAGGAAGATGTTTTGATCCAGACTTCCAGTGAGCCATGCAAGGATGTCTCATTGTCTTTTAATTCCTTCATTAATACATCAGCACATTGTACAAAAGGAATACAAACTTAAACTTTGAGACACGCTGAGTCACAGAACTGCTGCTACTGCTTTCCATGGTGAAAGGAGAGTTGTAACAGCCTCCATCTGCTTTCGTGATATATAAGCAGGTGCTTTACGTGAAACAAACGTTTGTGCCTCTCCTGTGCACTCAGTGCTTTGAACTTCCCTCACCTTGTCTTCTGCTAAGCTGCCTCAAAGTTGAGAGGGTTTTTGCTTTGGATGTAACACTAATGCAAGCAGTTTCCCTGCCAACACAGAAATCTGCTGCAACACTGACTCTACCTGCTTTTTATCCCCATCAATAAACTCACTCTGTTCTGCCATTAAGATGGTTTCATACACGTTTAATTTACCCAAATATTTTCTTAGAGAGTATTTCATGTTCAAGGGTCCCTAAAAGAAGCATCACACAGTAAAATTAATTTACCCCTGTGAGAGTCTCAGGTGGAGGCAAAGCACAGTAACATAATATACAAATTTACTTCATCAGCAGCAGAGTGAACATATTGTAGACTAACTAATATTCCATCCCTCCATTTAGGTATCTCCATAGTCACAAAAATAAGCTTGCTGTATAGAATTGATCTCTTCCCCATCTTTTACATCCGAGATTTTCCCAAACCTAGAAGCAAGAGATTTATCAGTCATTCTAAAATTTCCCAGACTTCAATTAGTATACATTATGTTCATCATTGCCCAAAACTTACTCACCAATCTGTGTAAGAAGCTCATCCCATCATTTAGTGTAGGTAACTCATTCAAGGGTCAATTTTTGACCCATATTAGTTTTTATTTGTTGATTTCATCAATATTCTGTATTTCATACCATAATCTATGGCACTGCCCCATCCTCCCCTTTACCATAAGGAATACAGGCTTTGCACCTACTGAGTCAGTTAACCTAGTTAACCTTCTTGTCCTATTGTGGGAATGGAAACACAGCATGCATCACTATCAAAATCTGCTCCACTCAATATGGTAAAAGCCTGCTTGAGAAAACATGTGCCCCGAGCAGCCACAGAGAAAATCACTGGGATAGTTACCAGAAAACTTTATTCCCCATCTGACAGGAGAGAACAATAGTTGCATAACTCATCTTGCTGGGCTGGTCTGTGAAAAAAAAAAAAAAAAACCAAACCAAACCAACAAAAAAAAAAGGTCAATATTTATTCTTGAAAAGGCTTACAATGGAAAGATGTGTGTTTGCAACAGTGTACCTAGTGTATGGTCTGCTACCAGCTGTAAGGTTAGGATAGCTGGGAAAAACACAATGTAATGTAAAGAAAAACTGACAGGCAATAATCTGCCTATCACTGCTGACATTAAACAGCTACTGAAACAAACATATCTAAAAAACAGTAGGAAATACAAATGAAAGAGAGAAACCATTACTTTCAACACAGTTATTACTCCTAGTAAGGAGTAATTCTACACATTGTTCAGAATTACTTTGATGATTGTGTAAAACAAAGAAGAAGTCTATTTCTGACACAATTTACTATATAATACCTGGAGTGTAATGGTGGTGAATGTACAGATATCCAAGGACAGGGGTTTGAAACGGACAAAAATTCCATAAGCAACACGTCAGTTATAAAGTACTGCAACTTTACAGAGGTACTGAACTAGAAACAAGTAAAAGCAGCTTAAGAACAGAAATAATGCAAATCCAAAATGGGACAACCATGAGAGAGAGATTGTGGTTTTGCATTCAAAAGGCATTAATAGGAAATGCTTTTGGAATAGCACAGCACCATCATGTCACCTTTGGTCATGGTGTCTGATTATTCACAGTTGGAAAGAGCCAGTGCTGAATGCAGACACATAAGTATAAGACATAGATCTTTAGAACTACTCATACAACCTGACAAGATGCAAAACCACCTTTGCACTACTAGTGGAAGATGTCACAAAATCTATTAAAATGTTGGACAGCGCTTCTGAGGACATTAAAATAATAGATATATCCTGGCTAATCTAATCACAAGAAGCACATGGCACAGGAGAGAATATATGCTACTACAGCAGTCTCTGAAAGATGAGACTTTGCTTAAAGGAAAGGAAGTAGTTACTTTAATAGATTCAAGGTGTAACATCGTGTGAAAACTTTATTCTACCTAACTTCAGATGTCAACATGAGACAAATGTGCTCTAAGGGTGCAATTTATCTGAGCTGTTTTAAATGCATGCTCTGATGAGTTGATATGAGACAAAGAACATTCTGAAAGTGCCTTTTTCTTAAACAGGTATTAAAGGAGTCTTGGGCGAGTTTCTCAGACACACCGATCTACACGGAAGACACCTGCATCTGATTAGGTAACTTCCAACCCATGAGACTGCATTTTGAGAGAAGAGGCTTTTCTTAACCAATCCAAGAGAAATCAGCCAAATGCAAAAACATAATCAACATAAAATTTAAAGGGAAAAAAACTAAATTAAGCAAAAGGTATAAATGATGTAGTGAGATTTAACAGATTCACTGTCTAGCCTCCTGAAACTCTGACATGACAGCTAAACATTGGAAAATATTTAAGGAGAGGAACTGTATGATGACAGTAAATTAGTAATGTTCAATACACTCTTTGTGCATTAGACAGGGTGTCTGAAGGATAGTTAAGTGACAGGTGGAAACAGACAAATTTTGAAAACTACAGTATAGCAATACACTCTGCTCAGATAACTGGATAACTGCAAGTGTTGCAAAAGAACCAAAATAATCAAACAACATGATAATGTTACTGCATTATAAATAAAGCCTTTTTTTTTTTTTAGCAAAACTCTTCTGCTTTTCTTCCAGGACCACAGTATTAGTTGCATAAAGACCCAAACAGTGATTGGTAAATGAGATACTGTATAACTGGTAATGTTCAGCCACTACGCTGTATCTTCCCAGAGCCAGCAGTACCACACCACTATGCTGAATTAAGGGATAGTGTCTGCCACTGATGAAAATCAGACCAGCAGAGCACTAAACGGCAAGACTGAGAAGAGCTTAAAATAATCCCAGAGTAAGCAGCTTCCTCTATCAACTAAAGGGAAAAAAGGAAGTATCAGAGGTTATACGCAGGTCAGCAAGTGTGTGTCTAATCAGCAAGCAGGTCTATAAATATGAAAGAGCACAAACACAAATCTTTTTTGGCTTCTGCTGTATGAGGTAGCTGCATAGTTATGAGTAATAATGGTAATAAAACAAAAAGCTTCGTATATAAAAAGTCGTAAGAAATCAGAATTGATGTCCATGAACCACAATAAGGATTGATTCAGAAAGGTCCTGCTCAATATGGGTTTACATAAGCAGTAACAGGGTGAACTAAGTGTGTCTAACATAACACAAGCAGGAGAGTGCATACAGTTTAGAAAAAAACTGCAGAGATAAAGGATTGTGCAGTAGACTGACATCCCCTACATCCCTAGAAACTTCTGCCCTCTCAAAAATAACTAATTTCCTGCAAAACAACCTTACTAAAGACTGTAGTTGTCAACATAAACTGGAGAAATCTTCATGATGCTCAGAAAGTGATTCTGGGCAGTAGAAAGAAAGCACCTGAAAAGAGAAATTAACTATCCAATTCTACATGCATCATGCTAGTCCATGACCAATTTTCCTAAAGAATAAATTATTTGGGGGGGGTTTTCAACATAAACTTGACTCTTGCTTTCACTCAGAATGGAGTCCTTGGGGCACAGTGTAATAATGAACCCTGCAGATCAAACAATCATGAATGCTTTCAATATATAAACAATAGCCTGTAAAAAGGAGGAACTTGAACTCAGGTCACCTGGATGACCTCTGAAACCACTGAACTTTTGGTTTTAAGAGACCTAAACATCATCATCATCAACTGACATTTTTCAGGACAGGGCAACGAAAATAGGCCACAACTCTTGCTAAAAGTCTTTAAAACAACAAGAGAATTACGAAATATATTTCATTTCTGGAAGGGTTGTATTTCCTCCAGGACAAAGTGGATATTTTAACCTGTAGCCAGCAATTCCAGCCTGTTTTCATTGTCTCACACTGAACAAGCTACACTATTACGAGTATCTTCTAGGAATGTGCAACTGTTTGCTAACGTTTCTGAAAACTCCCTTATAGTCATGATACTGCCCAAGACAATTAATATTATCTTCTCCCTTCAAGTCACAACTCTCAGAAAAACATTTTTCTCTAACTGTCTTTTTCTATTTGGAGTCTAGCCAAGAAACAACTAAAGTGATACAGGGAAAGAAAGAGGATGAATATCTGTTCCAGTTTAGCAAGTTTGTCATGGGCTCAGAATGGCAATAAATTCTGATAAGAGCTTTTCTTTACAAACAGTAGAGTTTTGCACCACCACTCATCAGATCAAATAAACAATGATGTCGCATGAAGCCTCCTTTCTTCACAACTGACTTCACAAGAGATGGACAGAGAGCACAAACAGGTGTTCAACCTCTATATCTCTTAACACTTGTGACTAGAGGTCACTGATGCTCATGATCTTTTATTTTAGTGTTTATGGAATCTGGCCATGTATCTGCCGGGTACTACATGAGCTCCACACACTTGTTACTCACCTTAACTAATTTCTTTCTCCTGCTCACAGTGCATTCCTTTAAAATTGCACACATGAAAAACAAGCATTCATTGTCTAAGCAATGACATCATAAACAGCTGCTTCTCTTCTCTCCATGAGATGCTTACCTTGAGAAATTGGTATGAGCTTGGAGAAGGAGCCCTCACAATGATACGGGAATCACAAGTTTCTTGACTAGCAGGGGAAATTCCCTGACACAAGAAAATTTAAGGTATTCAAATTCTTTGATCCTTTGTATCCTGTGGACAGAACATCTGAAGGTTTCCTTTAAGATTTCATTGTTCCCTTTCCTATATTCTGTAGATAAAGAGTCCTGGTGCTTTCAGACAGAAAAAGTTAGGATTCTTTTGTTACTTACCAGAGATTTTATATGACTTTCCAGAGACAAAAATTCCATGTCCCAGACACTTGTTTCAGCAGGAAGCCTTGTGTCTCAGTTATATTAGGCTTTAATACCAGATAATAATCTAGAATGGCAAAAATAGGTACAATAAGCTCAAATGGCAAAACCTTTGAAATGGCAATTGTGTTTGGGGCAGGATGGGACATACAACAAGTACTTATGATGGATCCACTTGGCCTTATCATTGCAACTACTAGAAGACTATGAATGGTATTTAGACGCTCTTTATTATGCCCAAGGGCCCTCAGACTACTCAGCATAACAGTACATATCTGTTTAGATTAAGGTCTCCATTTGATCCCAGCTTCTGAGATGACCTACCCCACTGAGCTGCTCTTCCCAGAATATATTTACCTTTCACTTACATCACTCCCGTTGACAACAGTGCTGCGGTATCTTAGCTGGAGAATTGCTTCAAGAATGGCCAGAGGTTTTGGAGTTCATGACTGGAACACAGAGTGTTTCTCTTGAGTGACCCAGACCTACAGAAAATCTGGTGAGTCACTGCCCTCCCACAGGCAAGGTTAGTTTGCAGAGGTATGCAGCTGTGTGCTGTGTAAGGATGCTCTCTTCTGTTCTCATTTGCTAGAAGATAAAACACTATGTAGAAAGAAGTGGCAAACATTTCATTGCCAGGTCACTGGACACAGTGAGCTAAGTCTGAAAAGGATGCATAATTCTGAATTTGTGAAGCTCATATTTATTAAAAAGAAAGAGACAAACAAGATTGATGCCTCAAGATAAATGATCTGCTGCTTAGTGGAGATAAATAACCAGCCATATATTCTATGAAACACTATGACATTTTGGGGCTTTTTTATTAAATGCATAATCAAGATGAAAAATATGTCCCTGGTTGAAGTTCTCTCCTTCCTAGCTTTAAAATGTCCTTCCAAAGGTAAATGGAGCATTGCAGCTACAGCTGCCTCAGGTGTAGTATCATAATTTGTGGGCTACATGCAGAAAGTTTTTAAATGGATTTAGAATGAGATTGCTATGCAGCACGGAAAATACATTTTCCTTTCAATGAAGTTTTTTTCTGAAACTGCATTTCAATAGATAGAATATTCCAATCCAACTGATAACTATGATACCAGCATTCTGAAACGTTTTTTTTAGAAATCAGACTAGTGCAATTATCTGAACTTTCTTCCCAAAAGAAACTGAAAGCATCAATGTACTCCAAGAGACTTCAGAAAAGGATAATGCTACAAATATTACTTAGGCAGGCCTGTTCATTTTCTTTCTTCCCCTCTAACTTAAGTTCTGCAAACATTTATAGTTTCCTATGTCCTTGTTTTTTNTGTTTGGTTTGGGCTTTTCTTTCTGAATAGGCTGCAATAATCCCAAGCGGGAATTCTTTGGGGATTTTTTGTAATATTTCACAAGCTTTATTCAATACCTGTGTTTCTACTTAACCTGCTTGTCTTCACACAACAAAAGGCATTATTCTTGTATCAAACCAAGTCCATCCCTGAAGACTTATTTAACACTCAGACACTCCTCCTGTAACACTTGTCTAACTTCTCTTGTTTATGGCAGACTCACTATTCTGCATGTGGTGGTTTTGTGTATTCTCCATAGTGTTAATAAATTACATTGTTGCCTAATCTGACTTTGAACATACTTTCTTGGAGTCATATTTTATAAAGCTATCACTTCCTTCTGAATTTTCAGTTCCACTGAACCTAATTTCTGCTTCTCAAGCTATTTTGGCATTAATTAAGGACATGGGGGTTTGACTGATTTTCAGGTACACAAGACTCAACAGCCCTACCAAAGCCATTAGAAGCTGTGGGGACTCAGCATCTCTGTCATAAAGTTTTTTGGCAATGTCTCAGTTCACCACTTACGAGATCTGGTATTTTGTCACAAATAATGACTGCTTAAAATCCTTTTAAAGCTACTGATCCATCACTTTTCACATAACAATTTCCACTTTTTTTTCCATTTACTACTTTCCTTTTCAGCCATACAGTTTATCTTCATTCTTCACTCCAGCCACAGGTCTGGCCCCTGGTCACCACAGAAGAAGCAACTCTGCCAAGATTGAGAGAACTCATTATTATATCTTTAATCTTGATTCCTTCTTCCCCTCCCCTCTCCTGGCTGTCATGGTTGACACTTACTCTCCCTGCAAGACAAAGTGCTCTACCGTGTTAGTAAAAAAATATTCTGAGGTGACATTAGTTTATGAGCTCCTCTTAAGGGCTCTTACCATGGAGACAGCAGAGAATGTCTTTCTCCTGGCCTAGGAAAAAGAATATGTTCTTGCAACATATAGAACTGGAGTTATGATGTCCTAGATTACACCATACTGTTTCAACTTCTTCAGCTTCATAAACCACTCCATGCAGATCACTAATTGCTGAACATTGTGGCATTTGCAAGGCTTAATGTGCCTTTTCAATTCACATTTTGAATTAAATAATTTCTTTAGGATTTTCAGAAGCTTTATCTCTGCTCCAGCTAGATCTATCTTTGTAATCCTCGATGTAAATCCCAAATGTTTGCTATTATACAGACAACTAACCTTTCAGACTAATTTCTGTCTTGCTTGAATTTCTTTTAATGTAAGAAACTATTTTCTTATAATTTGCAAAATATGCTTATAAAAACATAGCAGTACTCTCAAATTCAGTCTTACGCTGCTTATTTCTTTTATATTTATTTCTTCTCTCTCATTCTTCCTACAGAAAAAAATAAAAACCTTTTGAGTACACAGCACAGATGTAACTTAGAAGAAGCCTGCGAAGCCCAACTAGGCACACACTACTCCAGCTCTTATTTTAATTGATGGAAAAGGACCCAAAATTCCTCATTTATATAATAGACAGGTAAGAGGAATGCACGGAAGAAAAAAGGCCCATCTTTCAGGACAAAGTCCCTTCTCAAGGTTTTGTTTGTGCTATACTAAGACCTAGCTCCTGATCCCAGCAGAGGGTGCTGCTGCTCCGACCGACAGAGCACAAAGCGAGGTTTTAGCTGGACAGAGCAGTTTGCTCAAGGCAGAGTGACGTCATGTCACGATGAGGATAATGTCTAATAGCGACAAGAAAACTTACATATTCGATATAAAGTAAAAATCAACCAGATTATAGGAAAAAAGGGAGATGTCTGCGTGCCTTTACTGTCCACAGTTCTACAGATGTGATTCCAGCAACTCAGACTGGGCACTAAAATAAAATATTTGTGAATATGTGGTAAGCTTAAAACTCAAAATAAACTAGAGTTTTCTAGACAAGCATGACCTAAAGGTAAACAGTTTACTACAAAGAGTTAATATGAATGTAATTACACAAAGTAGTT
>VXBA01000636.1:26251-56728 GCA_013399895.1 Serilophus lunatus
GGAGGGGGGGAGTGTCAGGTGTTTTTGACAAGATCTCTAGTTGCAGGGCATCATTCTCTTCCTTCATAAGACATAGAGAAGCTGAGATACAAAGATGAAAAACATCTGCTAATTACTCATCATGCTGCTCTTAGAGGTAGGAAGACATTGAATTCTCTTAAATCTAACACCAAGAAGATTGACAAAGTACTTCTGTACAGACCTCAGAGACTAGTAAGTACGATAAGCTTGGGTCAAACAATCTTGCTAGTCAAATTTGGCTGTGTACTCCCTCACATCTTAACAAGACACAAGAATTATCCACCACACTGTGTAGGACCAAAAGTCCGTCTAGCCCAGACTCATGTTCTCCACCTCTGAACAGCAGCAGATGCCACAACATTAAATATATTAAACTTCCAAAAGCACAGTCTGACATTTTTTCACTTTCTGTACTATTTTTCAGCAGCCAGCTGTTCAGGGAATTTCTGAGTGTGCAAGTGGACGATGTTATTAAACAATCCCTGATGGATCTATTCTCAGCGATATTTTCTAACTCCTTTTAAGCCACTTTTTTCTGGACTCTACAGCCTCCTGTGGCAGATAGCTCCATCAGTTAATTATCTGCTGAAAGAAAAATTATTTCCTTTGTTTACAGTAAATCTGCTGCCCAATATGTTAATGTTGTCTTATAGTACCAATTCAGTCTGTAGTTATCACAACAGCAAGTATCTCTCCTGCAACCAGGAGAAATATGCCACAACTATTTTACTTGCTTAAACATCTTCTGACTCACAAATAGTTTGGTCACATTTGTTGATTTTTTTTTTTATATCAAAGAGTAGATTCAAACCTATTTTCATTTTATTCATGCCACACTCTGTATCATGTTGGCCTAAATCATTGGATATTAAGTAAATCCTTATAGTATAAGAATATAGAAATGATCAGACCATTTATGTCTTGGAAGGAGCTGCTCTTCCTTTCTTTTTTTTTTTTTTTTTCACTGTGAAACATCCTGTAATAACTACTGAGAGAAAGAGCATTACAGAGTAGGTGGCTTTTGAAAGCCTTCTCCTGCAGCCTCCTTCAGTTACATGTTGGTACAAAACAGTATCTATGTCTAAAAAAGCCTCAACGTGAAAATATTGTTGGCTTTCAGACAATCTTCATTAGCTTTTTAGTATTTTTCTACCATTACACAAATTTGATATAACACCATGTAGTTCAGAGAACTTTTCCTAGTCTCCAGTCTTAGTAGCGTTGTTCCTTTGAGGGCACACCATCCCCACCACACCATCTCATCCAAAATTTCTCCCCCCCTTTTTCTACTTCTGTATTTGTAGACAAAGCACTATTGTACTTTGTTACCAAAATAAAGACATTGTCTATACTTTGGAATTGCATCAAAGTCTTGGCTGAACAAACAATAAAACCATACATTCACATCAGCTGATACTTCTCAGTAACACTTGTGCAGCACAAGTGAATCAAGATTACAATGATAATTACAGACTACTTTGATAATTAACTCCCTTGAGAACCTCCTTTTAATCTGGTGACAGTAACAATTGTTCTCTAAAAGGAGGAAAAAAGTAATTTTTGTCCTTTACAAATTCCCTGTTGATGCAGGACAAACTTGCTCTTAGTCTGTGGAATAAAATGATTTTATGGAACAGTTCACATCTCTTTATGTTACATTGATTTCAAGACCAAAAAAGCAAGTAAAAATTCCCAAGCTCTTCAGCACTATTTAAAAAATCAGTGTATTGATTTGTTTGCTTGTATCGGATTTTGATGGGACAGAACCATTGTAGGACAAGGTTAGAGTTCCTGATTATGCAGGATGGATTATGAAGAAAATTATGCAAATGTCAAGTCTCTGTTGTGAAACTCCAGGAAATTTTGTTGGTGGGAGTTCTCCTTACAAAACAAAAGGTTATATTCAGAATTGTGTAATTTGGGTGGGGCTGCAAATGAAATATTCAGCCAGATGATACACTTGGAAGTCAGTACCTTAAATTATTCTAAAGAAGCGTGCCCATGCCAACTGAAAGATAGAAATAAATGTTCAGTCTTGGCTGTCTTCAAAAATGGTATGCTGGCTGGTAAGTACCCTGGTGCAAGGAATGGAAAGGACCTAATGAAATCATAGGATTCACATTTGCTTTCCATTATCTTTACAGACTCTTGTTCAGTGCTCTCCAGTTCAGCAGACTCTACAACAGCTACAAAGGACCAGGGCCCTTGCTATTCTACTGAACAGCCAGTGCAATGACATTCCCCATCTCTGTGTGAAAAGTTCCTCAAAATGAGAAACCATTGTAGCAAAAATAAATAAATAACAACAACAACAAAAAGACCTCTCCACAACAGCTGAACATTCCGCACAAAAATATATTACAATTATTTTCCTCTGACACCTGGTCTTTTACTGGATCCTCTTCTTACTCTTTCTGTATATCTGACAGCTGCTTGGCTTTTTGAACCACTCAAACCTCACATATCAAAACTGATGCTCGTTCAGCATGTGCTGTCAACACAGTTTTGAAGCTAGTGACTTGCTGCTTCACTTACTGCTTAGCCATAAGTGCAGGGGACCAACATACACAGTCTGAATCCTCACTGATCTCATATTGGATTTAGCTTTTCTTTGCCAACATAAAAAGAAGTTCTTAAATATCTGTAAACCAAGTATGGGTCCTGTAAGATCAACAAGGAGACCATAGCTTTTGCCCTCTGCTTGGGTGGATATCTCTGCAGAGTCAGATGATTCTTCTGATTCACTACCATTCCCTTTACATCTGCCACTGCTCTTTTCTTCATTCAGTTGTGCTGCAAATCTGACCACAGCTGAACTCCAGTGAGCTGAGAGAGGAGTCTGGCAGGGGAGGTGCAGCTGAGTTTTGTGCTCTTCTTGTGATAATGTGGAGTGGGACAGATCTCAGGTCATGTCCTACAGGCTTTCTGTGCAGAACACAATTCCCCCAGTGCTTACCTGAGTAGGGGTTCCTAGGGAAAGGATTTAAGAGTCATCTGTCATATGAGTGCTGTTTGAAACTCTGTAGTTGTGTTGTAAATATTACATTTAATTTATTTTAAAAAATAGACTTGGACTAATTGAAATGATTATCCACAGATTTTGGACCACAGCAGAAATAGGGAGAATAGAATTATGAGAAGTCGAAACATTTCACTTGTAGTTTCTGGGGCTTATTTTTGTTATTGCAGTCTTTTTTTTTTCTTTTTTTTTTTTTAAAGCCATTTTAAAATAATTGAGAACAAAATAAAAACTGGGCTAACTGAAAATATTTATTTTGGTTTGCTTTTTGAACAAATATTGTTCCATTGGTTTTGTATTGTTCACTTGACTTATGGTTGTAAAGAGTGATAGGGTTTTCAAAAATCTTTCTTAGCACCATGTTAACAGCCTACCCAGTATTCTCATTAAAATTTTAATAGAATTGGCTAAACAACATCAACTAACTGTTGGATGAAAAAAATTACAGAATCACAGAATCACAGAATTACTAGGTTGGAAGAGACCTCCAAGATATTCGAGTCCAACCCTTGCCCTAACATCTCAACTAGACTATGTCACCAAGTGCCAAATCCAGCCTTTTTTTAAACACATCCATGGATGGTGACTCCATCACCTCCCTGGGCAGACTATTCCAATACTTTATTATTCTTTCTGTGAAAAACTTCTTTCTATTATCTAACCTATAATTATTTTTAGCACAAACAAATTCTATGATTTTTTTATTCAGTTTCAATTAGTCAGAAATAGAAATAGAAACTTTATAAGTACATCTGCAAAATATTTATATAGTTTTCAATTAAATGTTTTCCTTTTGGTCAATCTTCAGTAAGATATTTTGTTAAAAATAATTTCTGAGAATATAAGCATATTTTTTGTTAAAAAAAAAAGGAAAAAGGTGATAAATTTTTGCCTAAATCTACCAAAGCCACGCTAAATGTGGGTTTATTTTGTTTTATTAATATTTTTGCCATTATATTTTTATAAAGCTTTTTTTGCATCTGATGCCTTTGGAAAATGTCACTTCTATTCACAGCAAGAATTCACTTTCAAAACAATCCTTTTGGCAGCAAAGAAGAAAATGCTATCATCAGTAGAGGAGCACTGTATCATATTACGAATTTTCCCTTCTATTAAGGTTTTTACTGTTGAGAACCAGAAACACTCACAAATTGTCAGGAAAGATACAGAAACACATTTGATATACCCAGCAGAACTAATAAACTAGGCTTCTTCATAACTAGCCGTAAAAACATGTGGAAAGTCAATCCAATCTCCCTTCTTTGGGTGAGCTTCTGAGAGCATTTCATTCAAATCACCGGTAAGTCTTACTTCCATACATCTTGGCCCAATCAAGTTTCTAGCAATCCTCCTGGGAGTCAGAAGACAAAGCTGTAATGCTCTGCATGTAGCTGAGAATGGTTACATGAGAACATAAAAAAAATCAAAATCAAAAGAAAGTAAAAGGGGAGAAGGGAAGATAAAATACCTCTTTCTCCATTCTTTTTCAGATCCCACATGGAGTAATTTGTGTTCAGTGAGATCTTGGTCTAAATTTTTAAGGGTTTACCAGGGTGAGTTTTGATGGTTCGTTTCTAAGGGCAAGAAGTAAATACAGTAACTCGCAGCCAGCAAAAGGAAGGAAAGGATAAAAGAGAGTGATAGTGGCTGTTACAAGGTAATGGAAAACAACTGAAGCAGCCTGGTGGGTTACAAAGACTGGAGAGAAGACACTAGCTGCAGAGAAAAAACTAGGGATTTGCTAAGGTAAGGGATAGGAAGGAAAGGTTACTAGCAGCAACTTTGAGAAAATGTCTACATGTGGACAGGGCAATGTGGCATAAGTAAGAGGTGTCTGCATAGAAGGGTAGAGATGAAGGTGAAAACAGCTTTATGGTTGGAGGGTTTGATGTGGAACAGAAGCCCATAATAATACTCATACAGATTCACATATACCTTTAAGTGGACATACAATTTTGGGGTTGGATGTCCACACGAGACCACTCTTAGTAGCAAGGACACTTCATTATGCCCACAGCAAACAGAGCCCAGTGCTCTCATGTTGTAGTAGACCCGGCAATATCAGTAAAAACTCGAGCCATGGGAGACAGGGTTTTGTCCAGGAAGCCATTTAATGAGAGAACTCACAGCTTTTTATACTTTTTAGAAACTTGCACGTTAACATTTGATTGGCAGATACACTTGTTGCTAACCATTTCATTGGTCAAAGTCAAGCATTACACAATCTTCTTTTGCTTTGAGAACTTTCACCATGTTTTAGAAATATTCGAGATTAGTTCATGTTCAAAACATGTTTTTCCAAGAGACACCTGCTTGGAAAAACATGTTTTTGTGAAACTGCTTGTTATGGGAAAGAAATTTGTCTGAACTCCAAGACTACTGTGTTGCGTCCTCAAACTGCCGCAGAGACCATAGCTATGTTTTGAGAAAGTTTCACCACTGTTTTGGTATAGCCACATTCCTAAGTGTTTTTCAGCTAGCAGATGTTCTTTGTTTATCTTTAGCTTGCTTGTTCAGGCCTCTGTGAAAGACAGAAACTTCTCAGGCTAACTTTGGATTTTTGCTAGACACAGAAGTACTTATGCTAACTTTGAAATTCTCAAAATTTAGGCCCAAAAGCCTAGCTTTCAAAAATATACCACCAAACTCTCACACACAGCATCCCAGGCATCATGAACTTTTAACCCACACAACCTCATAGGACAGTTCCTATAAACATGCTTCATTACAAAAAAGAAGTGGGAGAGATTGTCTATAATAAATAGCAAAAGCAAACGCCAAATTAAAAAATTAAAGTCGGATATGGGGGGGATATTAAAAACAAACAAACAAACAAACAAATTTCAATGATTAAAGGAAATTTGGAAAAAAGAGGAGGGGAGTTGCTCTTGCTATTTTTCTCTGCCTTCTGCCTTTTTATTAATAGAAGTTTAGAAGTTTAAAAATTAAAAGCAGAACTCAGATGTGAGATGTTGTGAAACAAAACTAAAATTAACTTTACTTAAAAAAATATTGCCTTAGTAGAGAGGGGAAAAAAAATCCACTATTCATTCTGCCTGTAACTCAAAGAAGGGACAGGCTGAATGCAGCACCAAACAAACAAACTGGCAGAGACAAAGAAAATAGGTGTCTCCTGGGCTGGCTTTGCTTGTATTGGGATACTGTTGTTGGCCACTGTATTGCTATGAGGATTTGAGTCTGTGGCTCCTGCCAAGAGAACGTCCCCAAAGAAGCATGCTTTGCTGGCACTACTTCTCCCTTTGTCATGGCTAGAGTCCACCAGCCTGGCTCCCCAGAACTTTCCATGTCGTTTTTATCCTATTTGTCCATCTCCTGCAGTCATCCTCATGCCACTCATCTCGGATGACATAGTTCTCACGTCTGAGGTGACACAGTTCTCACAGCAGAGAATTCCTTCTCAACTCATCTCTTCTCAATGTTCCCATTTGCTGGAGAGTAGGAGAAGGGCCAGAGATATAGTGAGCTACGCATTGATGTTTGCTGGACACAGGCAAAGCTATAGCAGCTTCACAATGACTTTTTCTCCAACTGATATCTAAGAGGGGGGCAAAATTATACTTCTTGTCTTGTCATATTTTATTTCGGAAATTTTACCCTATTATTTTTGATATGGCACTTGGGTGTTCTTCTGGTTTTCTTAAAAAAACCCAAGTGAATATTTAGGGATTTGTTTTGTCTTCTGCAATCTTGAACTTCCTAAAAATGAGACTTATCTGAAACCATCCTCCCAGTTATGACAAGAAGATGTCTTACTTTGACAGCCTAATCTTTTGTAGGGCTTTTCATCTTTTGCAGAGGCTTTCTTTCATCAGACGTCTCCTCAGCATGATTGACTAAAGACTTAAGTAAGAAACTACAAGGACTGCTGCAAGACCAGCTAGGTTTCCGTTAGCAAGAATGGACTATGATATAGATCTTGAATGCTTGTGGTTATCGGTGGTTTCTGTGGAATGAGGTTTGTGCTTCATGGTTGTTTATATAAGGATTCCCAAAGAAGAATCCAAAGCAGTAAGAATGTTTCTTTGAGTAGATGGAATCTCAGTAAGTATATACATAAAAAGATAGACGTCTATGTTCAGAGGAGTGTGGTTAGGTTATAAGCCCTAGCACTTAAAAGCTAAAGAATGTCAAAGTAATAGATCCTGTGTAAATTTTGGACAGCACTGAAGATTTTACTTTGCTGGTCATATACTCTTTTTTCTCCCTCCAGTAAATGTCTGTCTTTTCCTGTGTGCAGATTGAACTGTGTTACTTCTTGTAACACTTCTTGCTCCTTCATCTCCTCTACCTTCCAATTAGATGAGCCAGGATGAACTTACCTGCCAAAATCAGGTGTAGACAACATGTGGTAACTGATGCCACAGCTGATCTGTTGTCTTTCCACATCTTGTTTGTTACTCATGTCCAAAATGTGTCCCACACCCTGTATAATGCACGTGACTCAAGGTTTTCCCTAGATACAAAATTATTATTTTCCTCCCGGGCTTTCCTGTAGCCTGCTGTAGTCACCAAGTGATGCACAAACACCAATTAAGTTATTTTCACAGCACAGCAGAGACAGCATACTATTATTATACCAAATTTACACGTAGAGAACCAAGGTATGAGGAACCATAGTTCCACATGTAAGCTATCAGCATTTTTAACTATACAAGCTGGGACCACTCTTGTAACAGGGATGACCTATTAACTAAATGAAGTAAGGTTACTGTTGAAAAATAGTATGTGATCATGTAATTAAAAACTAAGTCACACCACAAGTGCCTGATAGGGTCAAAGAATGTTATTCAAGCATCCGTAACTCTGATATCTCCTAATCTTTCAATCTTAATTTATGGTCCTCAATTACGTATTTTATCCAGGTAATATTTGAAATTTGTTGGATTAAGCCTCCACAAAATCAGGAAAAAAAGAAATTTCATTAGATCTCATTATCTTGATTTTCACATGAGTCATCAGCAGGGTGTGTTCCCTGCAGCCTCACAGTAGTGTCCTACAACATCTAGGCTGCCACAGGCTGTGCTTCTGCACAGGTCTAGACCCATTTGCTGCTAGCTAGAAGTCAATTTGAGAGCAAAACAATTGCGGTTTCTTGTCTGGATCAATGAGCACTCACAGCAGATAGGTGTCGTGAAACCACAACATGAAGTAGTAGCATTATTTGGAGGTTTGGGGTTTGTTTTGTGGTTTGGTTTATTTGTTGGGGATTTTTTGTGGATAAGCATTATTTGCAGAGACATTGTTTTGTCAGCACGTTTCATGCAATTTTTTATAACATTAGAGACCCGTATATGGTCAGTTTGAAGAGAAAGGCATTCATTTATTCAGTCTCCCAAATATGACCCATGATGTTCCATTTGCACATTGACCTTTGTTGGTCATGTAAATTTTGAGCTGCTTCTAAAATGTCTCCTACTACTTGGATTATGCTTATAGTAGTTTCATGAAAAATTATACTATAAATGCCCGCAGACTCCTAAAAGGAAAATCCATTTCTTCCATATTGTCAGACCCCTTACAATCACTCTTACAGAGTACATAACCTGGCCTAAAAATAAGAGAATTGAAAAATCTCAGTGTATTATAATTTATTCCTCAAGGAAGACATTTTATTCCTTGTCACTGCTCTTGTTACTTTTAACAACTTCTGTGATTCAAATGTGGTATCATCTGCACAAGTGGTATGAGTCCAGTCTTCCCATATGCAAGAATTTATTTGCATTTCTATTTTGTCAAGAGAAAATAAAAGCAATTAACTCTATCTAAATTAGAAGCATTGTTTTATCTTTTAGTTTGAAACCTATAGTCAACTCATTCCTCTTGACAGTCATGCACAAAGACAAATCAGAAGACTTTAGCAATATCTAGATAAGTCATATAAATACCTTGTGCACATCAGCATTGTGACTCAGTATATCCACCTAGCCTGTGATTTGTGCTGTGCTAGTAATGCATCCTGTTGATCTATTGGTTACACAATGCAAGGCTGCCCTTGAAAAGGGAACTGGAATGTCTCTAAACATATGAGAGTAGAGGAAAAATTATGAATATTTATTACTATTATTTATGAGAGCATTTTTTAATACCTGAAAAAGGATGGTTTTCTTAGGGCTCTTTCACTTTCATGTTCTCTCCTACTCCTGTAGGTGAGAAAATCCACAAAATCTGCCAGCAGCTGGAGCTAAAGTTTTGTGCAGTAGTTCACACATTAAAAGCTCTGGAAATACTTGAGTATTTTATTCTAAAATAACTTTCTTCTAACTACACTCTTACACATTTAAAACAAAAACATATAATTATAAATAAATATGAAGCCTAATAAAACAGAATTAACACTGAATCTTAAAAGTATTACTTTAAAAAGTTTAGCTTAGAGGGGTTTTCCCCTTGAATTTACTTTGTTCGCAGACAGTGACTGTAAGTTTCTTCCATAGCAATAGTTGTTCTATGAGTACAGATCCCTCAAGGTTTTATCAAGTCTGCTCTCCCTCTACTGCTGATGCTGAAGTGTTTACACTCTGGAGACAAAAGGGAAACACATTTGATGGCATAACAGAGGCAACATTTGATTATGTCAAACTCCTCTCCCCAAAGAATAACGACTCCTTTCCAGTTCTGAGGAACCACCTCTTGTGTAAGCACTACGTGGGTTTGGCCTTTCATGGTACTCTGCATATCTCTAAAATGCTCAGTGCTCTCAAGCACTGCTAAGGTCATTGGGAACTGAAGTGCACTTTTCTTCTAAGACTGATCAAAGCTTGGCCCAAGGGACACCCAGGCTGATGCTCAGAGACATTATTAAGACTGAGACAAGAATAATATCTATGAAATCTAGAGATGCAGCCAAAGCCGTTTCAGATACAAAATATGAATGTTTAATTCACGTAGAGTCTTCCAGTTCTCAACTTCTCAAGGCTGTCCTCTGTCTCTAGCTCAGCAAAACAGTGAAGACAAGTGCTTAAATTTAGGTATGTCAGAATTCACACTCAAATCACATTATTACTGTACCCCACTATTAATATTTATTCTCTTCTCTATCCTTTCACAGGTAAATTCTTCTTCCCCTCCCCTGAGACTCACAGAACAAGTTTTGAAAGCCCTTAGGAGCTTTTGCAGACTGAGAATTCTCAGGAATCTGCACTCCTACTTTTATCCCTCCTCTAAACATTTTTACAAATAAAACCTTACACACTTGATTCTCAGGGGGAAAACCAGATAAGTAAAGTGGCACAAAAAAAGTTTTCCACTTTTTTTTCCCTTTATTTTTCAAAATCTCTTATTTTTCTCCAACTGTTGTATTTTATTTTTACTAGAATCCTCTATTTCTTTAACACTGCTCAAATCATCTTATATACTGCTTAATATCAGCTACAGGCTTCTCAATATCACTAGCCTATTTAATACTTTTTTGTTTTTAATGTGTCCGGGTAAATCAATAGCAAAATGGATATTTGAGCCACTACTACAACTTCATTGTTATCGTAAGCTTTTATTTACCATATTTACAAATTATTTTTTAAAGCAAAAATATTTGCTTTGTCTCTAGAATGGTTCTGCATCTTATTGATTAATTTACAAGCAACAAAGTTTGACCTCAAGCCCTTGGGGTGCTCTGATCCCACACAGAACAGAGCAGAGCTTTCCAAAATAAGCTTGCTAACGTCAAGACCTCTTGTTGCTAAGAGAAGAAGCAAGTGCAGCCTGGTAAAAGCACGCTGTTTCAACAAATCCATTTGAACTGGCAGCCAACCTATCTAAAGACAATAGAAGTAGTTTTAAGTAATACATACCAAATTGTTACATCAGACTGTTTTACTGGAGCCAGAGAAAAAGTGTAGGGCAACGGAGGAAAATAGTGGGGGAGCGAGTGGGGGGAGGTGGAAACACATCTGCTACTTAGAGAGATTGCAGAATGTAAATGTGTTCTATCAGTCAGAAAACTAATGGAGGTGAGAATGACCCCAGGCTAATAATGCACAGTACATGCAAGTTCTCAAAAGAATTTCCAATTAAGCTTCTTTTTATTACCACACTAACTAAAGGCTCCACTACTGCATGGTACATTACTTTTAAGAATTGAACATTAATTTAGATCAGAGGTATGTATTCCCATCCCAGCTAGGAGGAATGCTATGCAATATTGACCCTCCTCTGGGCACAGTGTGTAAATTCAGCCATACTTCACAACACATATGATTCACATTCAGCTGGTTGACCACCTGGATCTCTGCACCATGGTCCCTTATTTCTCTTCAACTGCTAATCCATTAAAAATGAAGCACCCTATAGTCTTGCATCCTGACCTTCTTAAAGACACATGCAAGTACATATACACTCCTGAGAAGCCAAAATTAGAGTAAAATACACCAGAATCCTTAGACTTCATGGATAATAAAATATGTTGCTGGTTGCACGGATAGGAATTAAAAACTTGTCACTTTTTTGAAGGTTCACAAGCTGTACAAATAAATGATATCTATCATATGTTTAAATATTGGCACAGGAATATACCTTATTAATCCCTACTATACCATCAGAGAAAGCAGAACTGTGGCTCCACAGAATGAAAATCTCCAGTGATTTCAGCATGAGAAATTTTCCCTAGCAGGAAAACCGCTGCATTTGTATGGTTGATTCATTTATCACATTTTACAGAAATCACTTATATATCAGTGGGACTGGTTTGATTTTTCCTCACAAAATTATTGCATCTTAAAAGTACTTTAAATTCAAAAGCACCAGAACCAGTTTTGGTGGTTTGTGTGTCCTACTTTTGCATTTTTTTTTCAATTTATTCGATTTTAATTCCTTTTAAATCATTGAAGGATGAAAGGCCATGCTTTAATGGCCAATTTCCATAGCCTTTATGGAGACATGCATTTATCCTGAAATCATTCTGTTTTAAATCACTGAAGTAAGAAGAAAATGTCTGAGCCCAAAACAGATAAAGAATGTACCTGATTTTAGAAAACAGATCTTTATTCAAGATCTTATATTTTTGTGTTTTTAATTGGCTTAGGAGAGTTCTGAATCAATCACCTATCCTATGGAACATATACGACTGATACTAACATCAAGGACATTCTATGAGTTCAAGGCAGCTCTGCCTTGCTTATTTATGTGATTGTGCTAATTGCTGTGAGGAAAAGTGTTTTATATAACACATCAAAAAAAAACAAATTATTGCTTTCATCATTAAATCAATACTGGAACCAAAAATCATGTTTTCATGAACTCAAATTAATTTCCCTGGGAGTTAGTAGACTTGGGATTTCACAGTGATCTTTCCATTGACTGCAGTAACTGTTCAAGTGGAATTTTCTGCTCTCTGGGCCACAGTCATGTTCATGCTTACCATACTGATTTTAATATTGAGCTGATTTTAATATTGCCTTGGTTTTCTCAGAGTTATCATTAAACCAATTAGAATTAGCTCTGTGAGGTCCTGTGGGGCAAAATTCCATGTTAGCATACTGTATTCTTAATGCTATTATTTAGTAAGAACAATTGGAAAATAATTGTTCCTTAAACATGAGTTTACCTTGACCATGATCTTTTGAGATCACTTGCAGCATATATCTGAATCAGACTTTATGTATAGAATTAACAGACAAAATTTTCACAGGGTTTTATTTCAAGTTTTTATGCACAAGACCTTGAAGGTGAAATGTACAGTTAGGCAATCACAAGGCAAAGATTTAATGTCCTTCTAACTAGAAACATGACCATTTCTGTTAATTTACCTGAAGGAAGAAATGCTGTTCAATGAAGTGAGCATTAATCTGGGCCTCACGAGATTGTTGATCAGCTCCTTGCTTTTCCAGGTGCCTCTTTTGTGAACTTTGTACGAATCACATATACCCAGATTCTGAAAGGTATTTTGTTATCTCCCATTAAAATCTAAATTACAAAACTAAAAATAACCCTACAAAAATAACCAGGTATGTATGATATCAGAATATTCCCTTCTCCATTTAAGATAATATCTATATCTATAGCATTATTTACAGATGTTTCTTTAGTATTTCCACCTGCTTGACCTGTTCATTAAAGAAATTCTTTGATTTCTCTTGAGAAGCTATTTCACTTATCCTTACTTGTCCTTAAATCAATTTCTGTGTATCAGAATTGAAATCTTCCATGTCTCACTTTGGGGCGACTTTTACTATTCAATTGAATTTTTGCAAGAATAAAAAGCCTTTCATCTGCAAAAGTTAAATTAATCAAGTTTAGCTGCTGAAATCAATGTCCTCCATAATCAAACAGCTTACGTATGTAACCAGTCAAAACTAAGCAGTGTGATTTGGGAAATTTACAAAGGGTTCACAGGAAGTAATTACCTGAAGCATTCAAACATAGCCAAACTATGAAGGTTTGAATAAATCAAATTTTGTTGACAGCAACAAATAATTTTTTTCAAAATATAATCATTTATATTACTCCATAAAATATTTATTTAAAAAAAAACTAAATAATTTATTTCATTTGCCTTTATTTCATTGTCTTCACCAACTCCTGTTATAAGGGCTGAATGTTAAAACACTATGTACAAAGAATACATCCCCCCAAAAATGCACTGTTCCTACTCATCAAAGCAGAATGACAGAACTCTTTTCAAAACTGATCTCTGGAAATGGGAAACAGATGCTGGCAAACATGAAGTTTCAAAAGAAGACACAATGTCATGTTTCCTCAATTTTTTGAGTTTTTTAGTTCATAATTCAAATCTTCAACAAAATGTTCACTTTTCTGATTCAGAATATGATTTTTAAATACCAATTTTATTTCTATGAAAAAATATAAATAGCTAACAAAATTGGAATTCAGGATTTTCAGAAAATCAAAGTTAAATATTTGATTGGTCAGTTACAATTTTCTATTTGATTACTGGATCATGAAAATGTTTGGAACTTTGATTTATGATCCATTTTGCCTTCTTAATAACAGTGAAAGCTAGTGCTATTTTGACATCACAAAATACCAGATTGGCAGCTGGCATCCAAATTACAGTTTCAAATTAAACAGCCTAATGCATAAATTATGGAAAACCAACCTCTTTCTCTTTGTCAGTGTTCTCCTTCCCACAACAGATTTTAAAATCTAACACGTGAGTTAACAAGATAAGTTTTTCCCCATTTCTTGTCAGGATTTTATAATATAGTAGGGATTGCTGGTTTCTAAGACTTATATCTGAACATGTACTCAAGATTCAATTTGTTCAGCTGTGCCTAACTCAGGTAAAAGAGAAGAATTAAGACCCTTGTATCACTGTGGGTTACAAGACATGAATTTTGCACTGTAACGTTCTTCCTCACCACCTCCATACACAGCAACTCTGTTCCTTACTTATGTTTCTGCTCCTGCTTTCCATTTAGCACCTTGCAAAGCTGCACACCTGCAGCAGTTCTGTTCTCACCTGGCTGTACATTACCCATTATGTCTCCACAGCACACCCTACGCAGAAATAATTTTGTCACTACATCATCACACCTCCTTCCCTTGCGGGGAATACAGGCAAAAGTCAACTACTTAGAAGTATGTTATTATTGGGGAACAAGAGCTATTAATTTTCTTTTACATCATTAAACATTTGCACATAAAATCCTGCATGTCAAATGTCAATTTTGCAACTGGATTTTTTGCAAACAATAAGAACCAGCATAAGGAGTCTAAAACAAAAACAAACCAAAACAAAAATCCTCAGATTCCCATGTACACTTGAGAATGTATGTATGCAGGAAGTGCACGGACTGATAATCTGCCCAAATAAAATTGAAATCACTATTGCAAAATTTGATTATTAGTGTTAAAATTGTATGTATAATGGAACTTTTTTTTAAATCTTACAGTGGCTTTATTTTTGTTCTCCACATACTGCATACACCTTATTTAAGTAGAAATACTGAATATTCTGTGATTTTCTTATTCACCTAGTGTCTGTTATTCTGTTCTTATGTGATCGCTTCTGCCTCTTTAAAGCAGGTAGAGTAGGATGCTAAATGCCACCCAAGCAGAACTAACATGAATCACTCTCATTTTGTGGTCATGTTGCAGAGTTGTAAATAACTTCACTTATGCCAGCAATCACTGTTTAGGCAGTGATATGTTCTCTTAAAGTCAGAGTATTGCAGTGTTCACAAAACATAAAATTACAAAACACAGTAATGGAAAATTATGGCTGAGAAGAAACTGTGATCCAGATTACTACAATTGGTATATTTACAAAAAACATGGAGTAAGGTTTATGTGGAATGACATTTTTTACCTAAGCCATGTCCTCTGCTTAGTAGGGTCTGTCTGTGCCTTCAGTGGGTTATATCACTTGTCTACCAGCTAAATTCTATGATGTTTATTGGGGTTTTTTTAAGAAAAGACAATGCAGCTGATCCTTTTTGAAGGAAACAGTCATGATACATTTACCTTAATGGCAAAACAGAATTAGGACTAAAAATAAAAGCAAGCAATTTAAGAGTAAAGACATTTCAAAGAAATTGCTGACAGTATTTGAGATCAGAGCTTTCAGCTCTAAAAGGTCCTTTAGAAAAATTAAAAATTTGGTTGATGTAAATCTGCAACAAAATTTAACTGCCATATATTTATATGCACAACCTACAGACATTTGCAATGCAGAGATGATGTTGCATGTTTGCAACTCAACAATAAGCAAATAATATTTTCACAGTGTGCCTTTTCTAACAATGCTCCCATGGATTAGCATTAAAGGATTTCTGCCAATGATGTACAGTTTATGTTAATTAAACTCAAGTCATGCAACACAAATATGTCTAAGAATGTAGTGTAAAATATTATTTTAAAATACTGAAAGAAAATACATGTAGGCTGGAAAAATTACTGGTTGGAAAGAATATTTTTCGCCACATCTTCAGACTGGGAAAACTCCATCCTATTTCCTGTCCTAATTCTTGTTCCAACTTGCACAGCATATTTAGCTCCAATGATTGCACTACTTAGCAGATACATTCCTGCCCAAGAAACCCAGCCAAGTGTTGAGATTAAATCTTTATTTAAATTGAAAGATAAAAATAGTGCCACGTTCATATTTTTGGGTTGTACTTCTCCATACCCCATGGTATTAAGAGCTAGATATCAATCTCTTTAACAATCAGCAAAAGAAGTCGTAACACTAAAATTCTGTTGAGAAAACATACATTATAAGGTAACATAGTCACAGAATGATTGGGATCAAAAGGGACACCTTGTGGTTATCTGGTCCAAATCCTCTGCTCAGGCAGGGCCGCCACACCCAGACCATGTCCAGACAACTTTTAAAGATCTACAAGGATGGAGGCTCCTCAAAAGTCTCAATTCAACCTTGTGCATCACAAAGATTAGCTCAAAACTGTTTCAACATTGGGTCAATCTTTAAATGGCTGAACCAGGTTGCAGAAAACTATTTTAATATCTAAACCATGAACATCTGTCCTTACCAAGTGGACTCTTAATGCTGTTAAGCATGCAGGACTTTTTAAATTTTGGTGGGTTTTTTAACACTGCAAGGGTCCCTCTTCTTGCTTTTTGAGTTAGTCAGTAGAAAAGCTTAATAGTGGTTTAGACGTGGCCCGGTCCCTGTATATGTCTGCACGTCCCAGAAAAGGGACACAGTAACCTGAATGTGTCTGTACTCATACATATAGTCAAGACTCCATAGTTAGGACACCACACATAGAAAAATCTAAATATCTCTGATTGGGCATTTCAAAATTTACGCACACTGACAAGGAAACACTAACAAGGAAACTGCCTGAAGCTGCCTGGAAGGACAGGTTAAGCCCATCCCATTTAGAGAATCCAAAATAGAGTAATTTCTTGGCCATTGCCTCAAAAATAGCAAGTGGTTGTGCTTCGTAAACAGAAGGAAGATGTCACTTAAGTATGCATGTCACTACCCAGCTTTTCTAATACCCTAGAGATTAGAGTATTCAGATAAGGTATGAGATTCTTGTCTCTTATCAGTGATGTCTTCTTCTAGGGAAGTGTCCAACAACCCAAATATAGAAGTTACTAGAAGGGAACACACCTCACCTCTGTGTTGGACAACTGAAAAACTATACAGCAAAGAGATAAGAGTAGTTACATTTCTTCACAAATATTTCTTCTAGATCACTTTATTATTATTCATGATAAAAATTATACTTTAATTACACTAATCACATATAATTGACTAAATCTACTCATCAATCTACCTCTATTCTCTGTTCTTTCTTCAGCAAATGCACTCTGAAATCTCTATGCATCTGAGAAAAATTGCTTCTCATATGTCAAATAAATGAGTCCTTTAGAAGATATAATTTATGAAAAGTATCACATACACATAAATACTGAAATGAATGTGTTTATTTTGCAGTGCTAATGCAATTATGTTCTGTCATTTTTTCTACAGCCTTGACAATCACAAACTCAGTTATCATTAATCAGAGGAAAGAATACAATAAATAATAATCTGTATAAAGAAAAATAATCTGTTCCCTTCTGGCCATTGCCAAAATAAAATACAATAGGAACACAAGTAATTCATATTTATCTTTGTAAGATTTATATGTTTATATATACAGAAAATTTATCATTTTTACTAGACTGTTACTGATCAAACAGTGTCCCAGGGGTTACTCAAGGTTTGTACTCTGAAATTTCACAAATGGCATCGATATAAAATATATTAGCAACACAACTGGGAGAGTAGCTCTTAATAAACTATTTCTCCAAAGAACTTTCATGCTTTTAAAATACATGCCACATTCTCAAATCACATTTTTTTCTCAAATGGTTTATAACCCTCTATCTCCCCAGTTGACAGGAGGTGTCACGTAAAAGGAGAGGGAAAGGGGACTTTCACCCAACTTTTTTTTTTTTCCTCCACCTTTAGTAATTTATTTTTGCCAATCAGTATCCCCAGGAAATTGAAACTTTATGTCTAACCAGTCTGTGAGTGTCCTGTAAGGGGTTCCTTTGCTGAACAGATTCACAAGATCAGGGGGATAATTTGATTACCTTTTTAGGGGACTGCTACTTAACAGGGATAGGAAAGAATTTCTCAGCAGGTCTCTCCTACCTGTTACTCTGCCACTGAAAAAACTCTCAGCGCTTCTACAAAGGATTCCCTCTAACAATTTTTGAAATAGCATTTTTATTAATATAAATCGTGGCAACTGAGGGCTCCAAGTAGTTGGTGATAAGGTCTGTCTGCAAAAAAACCCATGTAATAACAATATAAAGTAAAGCATAAGCACAAGTTCTAAAGCAAAACATAAGCAGAAGTTCTAAAGCAAAGCAGTTAACTAAAAGATCTTATGAAGCAAAAGCAAGTTCCAATCTCTAAAGCAAACAACTAGTGCATATAGGTTACTGCTTACCCATACAGGCATCCCTATACAATGTGGAGAAGAGAGGTTCAGCCCATCGACTGCCTCAGCAGTGGGATGGAAAAAATTTTCCCAATTCCTTCCCATTTCCAACCTCTTTTATATTATTTCTTTAGGTTTAGGTGGAGTTTGAATTACTTTAGTCAGAACCACTATATTTGAGTAGTGTGACAAGAATCTATTCTCTCTTCATGGATGATATGGCACAGATCAAAAGAGTCACCATATTGCCATCCTTCATCTTGTTTTCTGAAGAAAGGCCATGGTGTCTTAACACCATTCCATCCTTCAGTATATTCCATTATGACAGGTGCTTATCAGAGCCTAGGGAGCTTTGTGAGACAATATGACCTTTATGTCATTCAGGAAATGGATGCCGGAGTCTCTCTGTTATTATTCAGGAAGTGACAACTGGCCTTTCCCCTGCAAATCTTATTAAATTTTAATTTTTCACTTTGTATATTGTCTCACAGAAGGTAAGGAGTGGGGGTCATATCTTGCGAACTCTTGGAGCTGATGATGAAAACTTCCGTGAAATAATCACAGTTCAATCTGTGTTACCTCTTTTAGCCATGAAGTATGGTTTATGCATTGTGAATGGAAAAGTTCATAGCCCCTGTTTGATTGAATTTTTATATTTTCGGGTATGAAAAAGGACCTTTTTAATATCAGTGTAAACCATTTTGCAAATGAATAAGGGAAGTTTTCTGTGAAAGACCCAGCATGGATATATTCCTAAAAAAATTTCTATTGCACAGCAGCAGAGCTGCTGCTATTAGAAAAAAATGTGTATGGTGTTTCAGCAATCCAAGATGGTGTATTTGCATCCTCTCTGTATGAAAGCAGTTTTAAACTAGTTAACTTGGCCAAAGTAAAAAGGAGTTTTACTTCCATGAACAAAGAGTCACACAGTGAAAAATAATCCGCAAAAGTCCATATGTGGCACTACAAATGTGTAAATAACTCATCTCTTAATCTCCTCAAAGATTGTTAATTGGCAGACGTTATCCAAAGAGTTTCTACTATTTTACATTTCAGGAGACTGTCTCCTAAATTATTTTTGTCAAGCTCTCATTATTCGGATAATAAGAAAAGGACAAACAAAACAAAAAAATTGATTATATCTTTCCTACGGTATTTCCTCATTTATGAAGTGATTATAACTATTTGCTTATTCAGGTAGAACACATTATATCTATTCTTGTTTTAATGGTATTAAAAGTTATTTCATCAGCTAAATATGTAATTGCGTGATGTACACAGCTACCCAATGTTTGGGGCTTTTTTTATTTAAGGAAAATTAATTATATCTTTGCTAGTACTGTAACACTGTAGCATTTTCCCTACATGTCAGTGTGCTGAGAAGGGGCAAGCTGCATTGTGCCTATGGAAGTGCAAAGTATTTGAATATTTCAAACCTGTTAAGCTAATGGATGAGCAAACAAAAAAGAATCACTTCTGCACATATTTCTCTCAGACAGCAGTATAGATATATATCTGCTGCCAAAGTCTTTATTTTTTTAATGAGCCCAAATATTAAAGCATGCGTAAGGCAAAATACTTAATTAATATCTAGTAAACCAAAATAAAGGTAATATAATTGTGACAGTTTTTTACTCTTATAGGTCTGTTTGTGGGATTTTGTATTTCCTGAAATACAGCTCCAGTCATAAGCAGGACATATCAATTGAAGTATCTCTAAAGAAAATGAATTTACATATTATCACAAGAACAACTGAATAGATTTAGAAGGGGTAGTCTTTAGACCTGAAAAGTATTTTGAAATATGGAGGCCACCATCTTGCTTCCATTAAAAACAAGCACAGAAGTTTCCACAGGAGCAGCACAGAGGCTGAAACAAGCTTTTGACTACAAAGCAAACAAATAAACAAACAGAAAACCTGAACAACCATTTACATGTCTGTTCAGAAATGCCCCCCAGCTTCATGTTTTCCTTTGGGAGCTTCTTAGAATATGTGGAAGGGAATAATTAGTCACTGTTTCATTTGGATTAGTCACTGTTTCATTTGGATTTCACTGTTTTTAAATAAATAAATCTATTTGTTTATTTGTTCCCTAGTGTATTGTGCCTTACAGTAAAACATGATAAATTACATTAGAAATTAAGTATATATGGTTTTATTAATACTAAATTTATTTTGAAGCATTATTAAATTGATTAAGATTCAGAAAATTTTGTGGAGTGGTTTAGGAGTCTTATACTAAATAACGCAATTTCATATTATATGGAAAATGAGCATATGGAACAGAAAGTGGAACAGAATGTAAAATTTTTCAGAACATAAATAAAAATCCAAGAACAACATTTTTTGATGTTTAAAAGAAATAATAGGATTACTATGCAGAGTCCATTTTTCATTAAAATGTTAGGAAAGTTTATACCTACTGTACATGGATTAGAGGTGTTCTGTTGTGTAGAGGATTTTAAAAAAACAACTGTCATGCATATAAAACAGAGATTATGGGCCCCTAATATTATTCATTGCCATGAAAACATTGTAACAGCTGTGAGGAGTTTTGTTGCCACTGTGCCAAATGAAAAACAAAACCTATTTCAAAGCACAGAAGACTGGAAAATAGAGCAGGCACTGCCAAACGGTATGTATTGCATTATATACTTGGATAGGTCCGGTGGATATTTGCTCTTACTTCATACAAGTTTCACTGAATTAAGATTTCTGGAGCATTGAAAGGAAGAAATAGTAGTCAGGTAGAGGTAGACTCAGAAGTAAGAATGCTCAATATTCATTTCCATCAAAATTACTAAAACATGCATATGCCCATTCACAGCTGCAGGAAAAGTGTTGAAATTTTATTATGTCTTTTCCTCTGAAAAATTTCTTTGTACTAGGATGGCTTTGCCACTGACAGCCTCATTTAACATAGCAATCCCAGATTATTTCTTCTTGGTCCCTTGGCAAGGGTCAAGTTTCCAAATTCTCTCCTTATTTGTGCAATTCAAACTCATTAAACAGATATTGCTAGCTGCTGACAGAAGGTTATCAGAAGGTTAGTGATGGGTAGTCAGATTGTCAAAATGAATGTCAGGATTCATTTCCATTGCTTGTGAGTAGGTGATTCTCTCCTGAACACGAACAGCTCCGAATATAAACTTCTGTTTGGTTTTAGATATTTTTATTGCTTTTATCTTTGGAGATCCGAGTATCTCAATTCAGCCATAAGTAGTAGAACTCTAAATTGTCTGGTACCAGATTTTGCAGTATTTCAAAATAAAGAGTAATAGTATGAAATATTTATCTTAAATACTTCAGAGAAAGATAAAGCAAGAATAAATCAATGATGGCAGGAAATAAATGGAATCACACTGTCACTGTAACTGAAATAACACACTAGGATGTAACTGTCCTCCAATAAATGCAACAGTATGTGTAATTTTAGTTCAAATTTCAAAAAACATGGACATTCATCCCTGAATATTACACTGAGACAATCCTTCTTTTATGCAACATCCAAAAAAATGCACCATCACTTATGCAGCATCAGCCAATGCCTGTTCATGGAGGTTCAGACTGCTGATGAATGACAGCAATCCCTACAACCGCTTTTTCTCACCTGCCAGGCAGAATTGATTACTCTAGTACTAAATTTCATCTTCTATTTTATTAAAGAAGTTGGCTTTTAAGCTGCAATGCTGTTTTTCAATATCTTCAATATAAAAATATAAAATATTCAATATAAAAATATTTAGTATCTAAATCTTTGATATGTTATTTTCCTTTTTTTTTTCTTTTTTTGCACCAACTTGGAGCGCTGCTGCATCCAGTTTATTCTGTGTCAAAAACAATTTAGAAAAGTCCTATAAATCAAATATCATCTCATAAGAGGTGACATAATAATGAAGCAGTCCTCTTCTACCCAAGAACTTCACATTTCCATGGAAACATCAGTTCTTCCCTTTGAATTCTGAATTTGAGTTCTTCTGTGTAATGGCCAAGTTACCATGCATCACACACCTTTCACCAAAACAGAACTAGAAAAAAGGGATAAATTACCAGCTTGGCATAAGGCTGAATAAAAAAACTACTGAACAGGAAAACCTTTTTTTTTCTATAGCTCGGAGTGGAAGGATTTGATCACAGGAGACAGTACTGCTATTTTCACAGGTATTGATAAGAGTGAAAGCTTGTCATCAGCTCTTTTTATCTAGGACTATATAATACCATACTCATTGCAAGACTGGTCTCCAATATCACAAGGTCACCTTGAAATCCATGTTCCTCTGAGCCAAATAGATCACTTCATTATACTAGCTTTAATCTGTAAAAATAATTCATACACACACACACACACACATGTGTAGATATATACACATATATACAGGAAAAAAAGTCTGGGATAATCTAACTCAGATTCATATTCATTACTTAAATGGAGACTCTTTGTTTGAATTGCCTATCTTTCTATTTGTGTGCAAAGTACAAGAAAACTGAAATAATGCAGAATTATTAAAAAAAAAGAACAGTTATATGAAAGAGAATTTGGGGGATAAAATATGCTCTTGATCCAGGAAACTGAATAAAAAAATTATTTTTTTCATGGTCTTTCTGAAGAGGCAGAGGGGAAATTTATCTACAGATAATCAGTGTGTAGGTGTCTGAAGACAATGATGAAAGGGAATTTATTTTTAAAACAACATGTTGTCAAAACAGGCCTATGCAATTTCATCATGGGTTGTTTAATTACAACACTTACGACATAACCTAATACAAAAATATCCATTACAGTGATATTATCCCCTTCTTAATTTGGCAACAGTTTTAGCCTAAAGCTTTATGAATAGCTTCCACTACAAAGTCAATCATGTTTATCATCTATTTCAGAATTAGTTGGATTTGTACTATATTGTAGCACAAATGTTTTCAAAATAGTTTGGAACGAATTTCAAAAGACAAACTTAATCTAATTCTGTCTGCCAGAGCATCCACATGCTGAAAAATGACATTACTGCATGACTCAAGTTTCTCTCATCCCTTCACCTAAGCGTGCTCTCTGACTTTTATGCCAGTATAGATTTAAAAAAACTTAGATTCAGTGCAATGTAGGGGGGGGTTATTCTTGTAAGATCAGTGATTTGTGTTTTCTTTTACATACTCACAGAGTAAAGTAAATTATTCATATAAACATACTCTAGGTTTGAAGCTAATTTTAGTGGAAGACCTAGTTAAACACTTGGAAGACTTAAACAGTCTGACTACCCTATCACTGATTTTATTTCCTCCTTCTGATGAAAAAGGCATTCATACGTGTCAAGACCCAATGGCTCTTTTTTGGTTTTTCTCTCAAGCAGCTGCAGAATTACATGAGAAGTGAAAGAAAATTGAGAGTGCTTTATTGAGAAATGGGCATGTTCCTGCATGAAGTTCAAACAAAATATGCTGGCAACACAGAACAAAGTTCACTGGCTAATTCCAAAAACATTCTTTGGGTAATTTTTCAGAGGACAGTGATCACAGAGTTAGCATAATAAAGGCTCTTTCAATAAGTAAACTTCTAAGGGAACTAAAAATTCCCCTCTCTTGAAACACAAATCCAATGCCAATGCCCTGCCAGCATACTGACTTTGTGTCTGCTGTGTTCTGTATGCCTGCTTCTCTGCTCCCTAAGTTCTCCTGGCCTGCTTTTCTTCTGTTTGTTTTTGCCTCCTGTGTAATTTTTCTCCATGCCATGCCTTGGAGAAAAAAGGGTCATCTATTGTGTCAGGCTGCATCCCAATCCCTGTCAGAGCTCCTTTGAATAACAAGGACTCTCTTCATATCTCACTTCTGAAATGCAAGTCATATCCTGATAATTTTGAGCTGGTGAAGTGCTCTCATTATATTTCCAAGTCTACAGGTGTGGCCTATGCAGTGAATGTATCTGCACTGTCAAGATCAAGAATGTCATTAAGGTTAACCCACATGAAGACCATAGGTAAAACAATGCCAATGCAGAACCCCAAAAGGAGAAGGAAGTTTGGAGATGTTCCCAAATGTAAGCCACTAACATAAAAATTAGAGAATGTGACTGATGCCAACAGGATTCTGTCCCCATGGAAGCGTTGATGTTACAAAGGAATGTTAGAATTAAGGTGAGAGAGGTTATCCAAATATGTAAATATATGCTAATAGAGTTTATTCTGGTACTAAGCTGGAAGAAATAATGCTTGGAAAAATGTATGTAATTAAACAGTCACCCTTACACATTGACAGAATAAAATGATCTATCTTGTACCTTTGATTTGAGTTTGCAGCTATTTTCTTGACAGCAACCTACACAGTATCATGAATTCAAATTTTCCATATTTTTTGAATACGTAAGTATATTTTACATAAATGTTTATATGTTTTAAATATAACATTTCTTATGTATTTCTGCCTTAATCTATGAAAGACTTAGACTTAAAAAGACTATCTGGTGATATAGCAGATTCACTGTAAATCTACAAAGGACACCTAAAGCCAAAACACATACACAAGAGATGGAGAATAGCTGTACAAAATGCTTTTCAGTAATTCTCCGCTGAATAGCCATGAAAAAGCATTAGGTATAGAGATGTGCAAAAATAGCTGTGAATTCTTCTATGATCCTGAATCAAGAGCTGTTCTGTGGATAATCCATTTAGAAATGCTCTTTGACCAGAGCTAGCATGCGCCAAGTTTCTGCATCAATCATGACATTCTGCCTTGGCCAGATAGAAGCCAGTCAACAACTAATGCGATTACATGGCCAGAATAGTTTTTAAAAGGAAAATGGTTTAGAAATTTGCAAATGGATTTGAACTGATAATCCCTTGAATGAAAGGTGGCTTTTCAAGTACTGATGCAGAATGACTATTTCTAGCAATAGAAACAGGAGACAAAAGTCCAAAAGAAATTTGTTGGATCTGGGGCAGGGGGGACAGTGCCAGTTGTTGGGGGGGGGGCATTTTAAGGCTTCAGTTTATTAAAATGTTTTTTCACTTGCTCTACAAGATACATCTTAAAAATTTCTCTGGGTAGAAAGGAAGATCCATTTGGATACAGTGGACATATTCTCATAAGCAAGATATTTATTGTAAATGCACTGTGTTCCTTGCAATCTACTTTGCAGCTCTATTAGAAGGCAATAACAAAGATGTCCAGGAGAACTATTTACTTCCTTTTGAAAGTGCAATTATGGCATAGTGAAGACTACTGTTTGCAGCTGAAAATAGCTTATTAACTATATGTTAAAATGTAAAGTATTATATCCTAGAAGTACTATTCTATTTCATTTTATCTCAATAGACAAAATCCATTAGTTTAGACTACAGGCTCAGTGAGGCAAAATGCAAATCCCACTAGTGAGGCTAATTGTTGCATTTCATTTAAATGAACAGCAACTTACTAAATATCAACTTGTTGCATGGATTTCTCTGTCATCCATATGTTTTTCTGAGTTTACTATGGAAAGACAGAACGCAGAGCACAAAACCTGAAATTTTCCTTATGAACACATAGACCTATCCCAGCAGCAAATTTTAACTGCCTCGCTCAACCAGCACAAAGTGTAAACTCTGTACTAGTGAGAGCATGTAGAAGGCACCACAAATCCAGAATAAGATGCAGTATGAGATGACTCAAGCAGAGTCTACATTTGCCTGTTTCCTTTTGTCTATCACAAACAGCATTTTAAATGCAAAATCTTGACATTTTTCCTGGATCACCTTACTACAATTTACCAGTTAGCAAGTACATGATAATTTATTTAATATCTAATTTATTTAATCTCTGTGCAATTGTAAGCACTTACATTCCCCTCACATTTGTGGCCTCACTTTGAATATTGTGGCAATTTGAATATTGTGGCAGTTTTGGGCGACACAATATAAGAATGATGTTAAACTATCAGAGAGTGTCCAAAGGAGGGCAACAAAGATGGTGAAGGACCTTGAAGAGAAGCCGTATGAGAAGTGGCTGAGGTCATTTGATCTGCTCAGCCTGGAGGAGACTGAGGGGAGACCTTGTTATAGGTTTAACCTTAAGGTTTTCTAGCAGGGAGGGAGAGGAGGTTTTCTCTTTTTGAACTTTTTTCCATTTTTTCTGAGAGGAGAGGGGAAACCGGAGAGGGCAGCTGGACCCCTGTTCCCAGGGCAGCAGAGTGGAACCAGGAGTGCAGCAAGTGAAGATGGATGCCCCTACCCACTCTTCTGCGATGGGGTCTGCAGCTCCATGGAGCGTGGTGGGCTGATGGTCCTGCGTGACCTGGCATGTCCCGGCACCTTGTGGGGTGTGGACCCGGGTGTGGGGAGTGCAGGGGTCAACCCACAGTGGAGGCTGGTCCCACCAACCATTTTGGTTGTTGTCTTTTCTATTAAGTCTCTCGTTGTTGGTAGCATCCCCTAGCATCCAAACCAGGACAGATCTCCTCACAGCCTACTACTATCTCGTGAGGAGAAGAGGAGATGCAGGCACTGATCCCTTCTCTGAGGTGAACAGCCACAGAAACTGAGGGAATGGCATGGAATTGCATTGGGGAACTTTAGGTTGGATATTATAAAAAGATTCTTCATCCAGAGGATGGCTGGGCACTGGAACAGGCACCTCAGGAAAGTGATCACAGCACCAAGCCTGAGAGTTCGAGAAGCACTTGCATGATACTCCCAGGAACTTGGTGTGACTCTTGCAGATGATCCTGTGCAGTTCAGGAGTTGGATTTGATCCTTGTAAGTCACTTCCAACTCGCTGTATTCTGTGGTTCTCTGATTCTGTGAAAATGAAGACCTTTTTCAAACTATTTCCCAATGAACAGAGGCAATCCAAAAGAGAAAGGGTAAGCAGACAACTGGTTTACAGATCACATCAGAAAAAGGAATAAAAAAATGAGTCAAGTCCTTCCAGCTTTCATAATTTGTTAATTTAAAAAAAAAAAAAAAAATCTCTTCTAACTAAATTAGATTAACAGACTAGTGAGGATATCTGTTTCCTAGTTCATCCTAATTATTTTTATTTTGTTAATTAATTTCAAGAATATTAACATTAGCTTTAATGTTGAGGCTCCTACTTCTTTGTAATCAGATTAAGTGATTCCAAGGTCTTTCATGTGTTTTCTAGTTCTCCTTTCAACTGCTTTCACAACTGCTTTCTTCTATTTATATTTCTCCTACCACAAAGCCAATGCCACTAAGATACTTCTGTTCTTGCTCGTAAGAAATGTTAAATCTGCTATTTTTGGAAAGAGGCTCTCACCATTTGTGCTGACTAATTACTTTCATTTCTTTCATCCTCTTTCCTATTTTCCATCTCCTCTATTTTGCATTAACCCCTTATGTTAACATTCTCCAGACAGGAGTCTAGCAGAGCTAGGCTATCGTGGTGCTGACAGCTCCTTAAAAATAGTCAGAGATGCTGGAAAAATTCTGTTTCATAGGCTGCAAAAAAAATCCCCACTTTGATACAGTCACATTCATAGATAAGCTGCGACGAGTTCCTTGTTTTCCTTCCATACTGCTTGTTCTAGCCCAATTGAGCAATGACAGCAGGGAGACATTTCTCTCCTAACATTCATCAAGATGTAATAACAGGATCCCTATTGTTAGAGAGGCAAGTCTTGCTTTTGTTGGCACCAATCAGAGTTCTAATGTAAACATCCTCCTCAAAAGACAACATACTTGTAGTTAAGAGAATACCAAAATATCTAATAATAACATATCTTTATTCTGAATTCTGACTCGTGCTTCTGAGACTGCCAGTCTTTTCTCTTTTAAGTCATAAACTTAGCACCACAAGTTACAGCAGTCCTATAAAACACATAGAAGTCAGAATAAAAGGTGGCTTTTCCTCTCATGAAGCTTGTTTAAAGCTAACAGTGAAAACACGCAGAGCTTTGTCACAAAGAAACGGATGTAAAAATAAAGGTCAGGAACCTGGCTCTCTCTGCCACTGCCTTGGCCTGAAGAACCAGTCCAGCAAAGATGTGGAAGCAGATCACTTTGTACTTTTTCAAAGCACAAAGGGACAGAAAGGGTGACACTGCAACAAAACACAGTGCCTCCTGTTCCTTGGTATTAGCTATCAGATTTGATTTTATTTTGCTCCAGGCCTTCAGGTGCACAAAACACTTCAGGAGTTCATAGTCCAAAATGCCTTCCAGCTCAGTACATCCTGTCCCTACTTTACTTGTAAGGAACAGATCTCAGTGAAAGATGTAGCCTGATTTATATCTAATTTTAAAATTTTGCTTAGTAGTGTAAGTCTACCCATTGAAATTTCCTACAGGCCAGATAATTTCAGGAGTAGTTTGGTAGTTTGGTATACTGGTCTGCTCTCTCCTAGTTGCAGAAAATGAATGGAATGAAAAGGCCAATTGATATTTGGACACTACTATTGTTTTAATCCACCTCAGCAAAATTATACCATAGTGAAATCCAAAGTCAGGATGAAATCTAAAAATGCAGGTCTAAAATGTCAATGCACAGACATGTAAAAAATCTGATCACCAATTACTGAGATCACAGGACCTCCACTGAGCCAAGTGCCTGATTTTGAAGATTTGGGTTCTGGTTGCCAGAGCACTGTCTAAATGTAAAGAAGTTTTTCAGAACATTACTTAGTTTATAAAAAAAGCAATCAGTGGCCTTGACAATAATTAGCCACAAGATCCACAAGCTCATTAGGATCAGAGAGACCAGTCATAATTATATTCTTTTTTCTACTGTTCACATAAAGCCAAGGATGATAACTGCCAGATATATCCTATCCACTTTGCCTTGGTCTTACTGCCAGGGAAAGCATATAATATGATTATAGATTTGAGCACATTGCTGCCCTATGTCAGATGCTTTTTTTTAAACTGCCATCCTCCAGATTCATGATTTGTATTTAAAATGCCTCTAGTCCCAGTGCTTTAAAACATAAAATGATTCTTCAATCAATGCAGTGACGTCTCTCTGAGTTTACAGTCTGGAACAAGGGCTTGAAATAACATTCAACAACATTCAATAACATTTCAAATTGCCTCGTATTTCCTAGCAGGATGTTATTGCCTATGTCTAGTGACAATTCTCTTAAAATCAATCATTCCACTACTGATTCTACCAAGTCACTACCAGGTAATAACCCACACTAGATGTACTTACAGCTCTTGGCAAATGTTTGCTGTGTGAGGTTAAAGATATTCATGTATTTTCATTGCATGTTTAAAGCATGGCCAATAGTCAGAGAACGAAAACATATGTTTCTTCCAAATCAAATTGGCCCTTTGATATTGAAAACCAAACATCTTTATGCTCCTTTAGTTGTTTGAGAACCCAATTATCCTTTCTCTGACAACCATCAGTTTTCTCTTAGCTTTTCAAATGTCTTGTGTTGCTGAATTTAATAAAATTTTATTTAATATAAATGAAATACTACAAGTAATAGTAGATTCAACAGGGAGTAGCATACAAAAAAACAAAGCACACAGAGAAACCCAGGTGTTTAATTCCATGGTGTCTACCATACAATTAAATGGAATGTATGTCAGAAGGCAATCAACCTATTGTATCTGTAGTGGTTTAGCACCAGTGTTTTAACCAAGAGGCAAGCTCAACAGTGACAAGAAGACTGAACAGAGTTTGAACAACAGGGAAACAGTTTATTCGTCTGGAACTTAACCAAAGGAAAGACAACAGTTTAAGGGAACTCCAGACTTAACACAGAAATGCACCCGACAAAAAAACTACACAAGGAAATGAAAAGGGAAAAAAAAAAAAGGGAATAAGGGAACTATTTTTCAAAGGCCAGGCAGGCTGGCCAAGGAGAAGCAGTGGGAAGGGAAAGCCACTTCCTCTTCTCTCTCCCTGGTGGTAGTAACTCCTAGCCCTTGAAGTCCCTGCAAAACACAACACAGTGAAAAGTCTTCCCCCCAACCCAGGGATGCTATCTGGGGAAGCTTTCCACCTGCAGTTGTGCTGGCTTGCCTCCGGTGCTGATGGGGGTGGGTGGAGTCAAGTCACGGGGCCTGGAAGTCGGAGAAGGGGAGCCGTGCTGCTGCTCTCCAGCTTGCAGGAAGCCAAAG
>VXBA01000636.1:57040-81157 GCA_013399895.1 Serilophus lunatus
GGCACCGGGGCACCACCGGCAAAGAACAACCGGCAGGTGTCCATGCCCACCGCTGCCAGAGCCCACTGCCAACACCCAGGGATTGGGCGACCACCTGAGGGAGAGGCAGGGAACGGCACAGCGACTTCCTCTCCCTGGCACTCAGACCACGCTGGCAAGGGACTCGAACCCGCAGCAGCGCCGCACCCACTGGCTCCCGCCGCCGAGGTTGTGACCAGCGCCCGCAGCCAGGCACACCCAGCTGGCGTCCCCCGCCCGCAGCTGCCATGAGGACACGGGGAAAGCTGGTGGACCCTGCGCAGTGCCGCAAGGGGAACCCACCAGACCACGCTGGCAAGGGACTCGAACCCGCAGCAGCGCCGCACCCACTGGCTCCCGCCGCCGAGGTTGTGACCAGCGCCCGCAGCCAGGCACACCCAGCTGGCGTCCCCCGCCCGCAGCTGCCATGAGGACACGGGGAAAGCTGGTAGACCCTGCGCAGTGCCGCAAGGGGAACCCACATCTTTGCCACTGCCCACACGGCTGAGCCGGGGCTGCGCTGGAACTAGACCCACCGCGCATGCTGGCAATCGCCACCGGTCCACGTTTCGGTGAGTTCTTGTTAAGAGAACTGTGGGAGGACAACCGGGGCGACCCCCTTGCCTCTCCCCTGGTCAGCTCCGAAGGGCAAAGTGGCGGAGGAGAGCGAGAGAAGGTTATTAAGGGAAAAAAAAAACAAACCAGCATTTATAACAGAACAGGGAGCCAACGAACTGTTCAAAATGAAATATCCCTTTCCTCCCCCCTCCCACTAAGAACCCCCCAACACCCTCCCTCTCCCAAACCCCCACAGTATCTAAAGTGCCAGTGATATCCACGGATAGATACTGCCCAAAGAAGAGGTTATTACTTGGTCCAGAGAGATAGCATGCAAATCTTCCTCATCTTCCTAGAAAATATGCAGTGAACATCACAGTAAGTAATGAATATGCCACTGTCATCTTTCTGTTCTCTGACAAATTTATGACCATGCTTTCCTCAGAAACAGTTAGATGGATCATTCCATGCTAGTGAGGAAAAAAAATAATTCAATTTTTACTCAATAAAAACTAATGTTGTCTCCCTCTTGAAAATCATTTGGTTTCATTTGATTAACATAAGGAAAAGAGAGGGATAAAGAGAGCAAGAAATGTAGAATAAACAGTACCCTACTCTCTGAAAGCAGCATTTGGCACAGACAACTCACTAATGGTTTCTTAGTCGTGATAATTAGCAAGTCAGGTTCTGTCTATTTGTTTCCTGCTTAGTTGTGTTTTCCTAACACAATACTCCCAGTCACTTTTTTTCTCACCACATATCAAACTACTAGTAGATGAATTATTGCAGCACTATTCAAAATTTTAATTTTTTAATTTTTATTATTATTGTCTGTGGGGTTTACATGTAGCTATTTTTGAAAAATGAGTGAAATTGCATTACACAGAGTATTTTTGAACATTTGCCCTGTCACATCATTTAGAATTCTAGTATTTGTGTTGGATAAGTTGAACAAAGTAGTTTACAAGCTAAATATAGTCACTACTAAATGAAGGACTCATTCATGATGAGAGCAGACTTCTGGGATTACATTTACATTTCCAGGGCAGCAACATTACCAGCGGGCAGAGAGATGTTCAGATGAAAGAGGAAAGCAATAAGCCTTGGAGAGTCTTGGCTTTATACAGTTTTCAGAGATCAGTCCTTCATTTGCTAGGCTGTGTTTTGATTTACCTGTACTGTGACAACTACTCCAAGGGTACGTGTCATCACAGATTTTCCGTAACCTGTGAACACAAGAAATGTTCAGGAAAAAGTAATGTTGCATGCTGCAAATGTTGAGGCTTCCATATATTAGAAACTGTTCTATTCCCCTTTTTCCCCCTTCTTCATGAGGCACGTACATCTTTTCTTTAGGTTTCTTTCATTTTATTTTCCTTATCTATACTCTTACTTGCTACTTGTTTTTAAATTTTAAAGGGATTTTTTATTAATTTCTGCTACCTTTTCCTTCAATCAACTATATTTATTTCATTTTTTTGCTTTCTTTTTACTGAGGATCATATGATGAGGGACTTTTTTCCCTAACTGTACTAATAGATTGCTTCTCACTCCCATGATGCTAGGAGATCAGGTCAAGGAAAAAGAAAGGATAAAGAACACAACTGAATTAAAAAAATATCCACTTTACATTAATGAACTGCTTATAAGAATAAAATCTTGCTACTGATTGTCTAGTTACAATCAAGATGTCTATCGCTAGTGCAACTAGTAAAAACTCTATGACTATTGCAATAAACCTGCAAGAAAAATATAAATCAGGCAGCAAGGCAAAATTATTCTGCCAGACAAAGTGATCCAGTGAAATTTAGATGAGAAAGCAGCTTTTAAAAGCAAATTTTCCACTTCAGCATAAAAAAACCTCTCAGATTGTAGAGATACATTTATCCATGAAAATTCATACTTTTCACAGGCAATTTTAGACTGCTGAATCTAAGGTCAAGACAAAGAACAGTCCAGACTAGAAGAACTCAATGGACAAAATCAAGCTGTCAGAAAAGACCCAGCAACTAAATTATGGTCACCTATGCCACCTTGATTCAGGCTCCCACTATCTGCAATAGTGTGGATGTTATTACATGTTCATTATTTTTTCGCTACATTCAGCAAATAATTGCAGGACACAGTGTAGATGGTGTTTATTTAATTGAAAGTGAGACATTAATTTTTCAAAATCTCCAGCTCCAGTGAAAATGAAATTTAAGTTAGGTGATGACAATCACCTCCGTAACAAGAGTAGGCCCAGGTCCTGTGATCACGCAAATAAAGGTAATATTCTCACATAAAAGGAAAGCCTTCACCTGGAATGTCTTAATTTTGAATACTTGGAAACTTTGTATTTCCTTAATATGTTCTTCTGTGTATGTATTTTCTATAATGCAAACTGAAGTAAAATAAAAATAAAACAAAAATTGTTGTATAAGGGTGATGATCTCTATAAGTCAATGTGTGTCTCCTTCAAGTCTAATTACAGAAGAAGAGCACATGACTGTGGTCACAGAGTCTTTTCCAGTCTTTATCAACTAGTTGGCATTTTCTCCAATTTGTTTACACACCAGGTTTTTCCCCATGAGTTACTTGTTTTTTCCCATCATTCTTGAATGATGAATTACCTCTTTCAGCATCTCCCTCCAGGTTTTTCTATCTTATCTCAATAGTTTACTAATAACCTGATTTGCCCTGATGATCCTGGCTGCCAAATTTGAGTTCCTCCCTCCTCTGCCAAGTTTCTGCTGAGCTCTGGATCACATCCTCCTCCTTTGCTTCTAGCTGACAGTCCAGGATTTTCCACCTCTGTATTTGAGGCAAGGAGTCAAAGTGATTTTCATAAAACTGTGCTCTGTTTCAGAGGCCTAATTTAGAAGCGCTCTCTTTTTATGAACTCTCCAGGTTTTTAAAACTGGCTTTGTATCATGTAAGCCTAATTTTGGGTGTTAAATACATCATTCATAGTGCCTAGGCTGTAACAGTAGTATTGGGAGTTCCCTTATTTATCTTGATGAAATCTAAGAAATCTACCCAGTGGTTATATATAGCAGTCCTTCAAAACCTAAAAAGGCTGGATTTCTAAAGTGACAGCAGTGATGAGGGAAGCTTAACACAATGGGCTACCTCCATTTTCATGAACAAATATTCAAAAAGAAGGAACATTCGGAATATTGTTATTGTACCTGAACAATCAGCCACACATTTGGTTTGAGTTGCCCATAAGAAATAGATTTTACATCAATCTAAAGATACACTTCTTATTGCTTTCACACCCTAGTACTAGTGAATGTGTTGCTTTTCAAGAGTCTCAGCTATTTATTACAAAAATAAATATCCGTAATGTTTTCTTCTACATAACAGAAGTTTATGGAAAGCCTATCCTAAATATATACCTTAATGGGATCTTTCACGACATCTTATAGAATTAGAATGCGTTAATGTATCACTAATTCCATAAAGACTAAAACGGTGTGGAGCACTCATTTTTCAATTTATTCAGAGCAAAAGAACAATTAGATCATTGTATTAATTATAACACTGGTTATGTGCTGGTGGCTTTCAATGTACATGGCTAACACTTGAGTGATGGCTACTCTATAACTCATGATTGATACTGACTTGTTAGGGGGATGTAAATAAAATTTTGTTTCTAAACTGAAAATATTTAAAATAAGGAAGGCTCTAATGATTAGATTTTCCAAGCATTTTCATGAAAAAATTAAAGGTGTGTGAGGCTTTTATATAGAACATTATCTGATTACCAAGGTATAGTTTCATTTGGATTTATTATTTAATTTCTGTATTGTTTCAAAATTATTCAAATAGGATTGATAATGTATCACCCACAAGAATAAGAACTTTTTTGTATGAGTCATTTACAATTTGAATCTGAAAGAAAGTCCTTAGGTGGAAATTATTTTAGTATTGTTAGCATCAATTTGAACTTCCATAATTAAGAAAATTTTCAAATACCATTACATAACTGAACTATATTATTTTATACATTCAGTGTATTTCCCATGTGATTATCTAGTTTCTGGGGATAATAGACAAAATGATGCAGTATAAAAATTGGTAAGAGGAAAGGAAACATAAAGGTCACTCATGTATTCCATGTATTTGAGCTAGTTTGTAGCTCCACTCTTAGCCACATCAGCTTCATTTAGGGTGTAAAATACTCTCCAAAGTCCAAAGGTGTTACTGCCGTTAATAAAAAAAAAAAAACAAAACAAAACAACCCCACACACACACACACACACAAAAAAAAAAAACACGAAACCAAATGAACAACCAAAACCCCCCCTGGGAATATGAGAGTGGGATAAGAACAGAAAAGTTACCAAGTCCACCTCTCTCTATTGAGGCAAGCTAGACCATTGTTAATAGATCTTTCCTATTCTCTCTTTCCAAGCTTGCAATAATAGAAATATTATTTCTATACTAGGCAGCTTATTCCCATTATTAATTATCAATGTTTTTTAAATATTATCTTTTCCCATTTAACTTAAACCTCTCATATTGCAAATTCAGCCAATGTTGTCCTTGTCCTTTGGTGTACATTGATGACAGGTAAAAACCACTATGTAAGAGCCTGTATACACTGGAGGATTTATCCTTTAACAGTCTTATTTTTCTAAATTAAGTTAACACAGCGCTTTTAAATTGTCCGTAGAGATCATACTGCCTAAATCCTTTGGCATTTCTAGCGCTCCTCTGAACTCATTCTAATTTGCCTACATCATTCATAGAGATTAATTCCTAAAATTAGACACATCATCTTTGCTGAGGCCTCACTAGATTTGGAAAAAAAAACAGAACAATTACTATCTGTCTTACATACAACACAGCTGCTTATAGCCCCTAGAATGAAATATGATTTTTTTTAACCACATCAAACTGTTGATTTACATTTATTATGTTGCTCTATGCAATCTCTCAAAAATCCTTTTCTGCAATTCTGCCTAAGAAGCAATTCTTCATTTTGTATTTGTTTTTTTTTAGAGGAGTTTTTTTGATCCCCTAGTGCATTTTGCTTTATTGGATTTCATCTTACTGATTTACCATATTCGTTAAGTTCTCACATTTTTTTTTGTATTGAAATATTTTGCTGTTCCAAAATTTAATTAATTCTTTAATTAAAAGTTATAGCTTTCTACTCTGATAGTCATCCTTTTATTCTACCTTCCCATGAGACCCTACCTAATAACAATTTGAATTTGCTAAGTCTCCTTTCCTGAAATATATTTCTGGCTGTCTTTATTCTCCTTTTCCATACATACATCTTCTTCCAGGAATACCAAACACATCATAACCATTTAGATCAACATGTCTCCTGTCTTTGGGTTTTCAAGTGGTATTGTCTAACTAGTTAGAATCACACCTAAAATTCCTAGTACCCACCATTTATTCAAATAAAAATATTGTGTCCATCTGACTAGTTATTATTCCCTATATGAAAAGCAAAATTACTCTTTCAAAGATACAAACTTAATTAAAAATATCTACCACAACCCTGCTATTTTGATGCATTACATAGCTGCACAAAAATAGCCTCATCCACACCTACTCCTTCTGTTTGGCAGTTTATAGTAAATCCTTACCATTAAATTAACCTTATTCTTTTCCCTTTCATCTTCACCCAAGTATCCAACCACACTGCCTCCTCCTCAACTTCAGAGAAGGCATGTGTATATTCTTGCTCCACAGAGCAACAGTCCCCTGTATTTTTCCTTCAGCACCGGCAGAGTTTCACCCTATATTGAAACTAAGCATTGAGTCACATGAACACTGTAACTATTTCGTATAAACATTGACTTATATCCTGAAGCCTCAAAACTTGCCTGGGTACCTTTCAGGGAAAACAAAGAGTGACCTATTGTAGTGACCTGCTTGTGCACCAGCCCAAGAACAATGTAGGCTAGAAGTGCATGTAAGGAGAAGCTCGCTGAGTACGGATTAAAATGGATGAACATTAAAAATGGTAGTATTTTATTAACACAACAAAAGGCCCCGCTGCACAGCCAAGCGAGTAAACAAGAAAAATCTGTAACAGCCCTATAATTATCATGTTAATTGGGATTAATAATAGTAGAAATACTCATCTCATGCTCTTCTAATCAACAAGTAGTAGATTACAGTGTAATTAGTAGGGAATTTATATATGATTATTAGGCTCTAGATTACATGGTGACTAATTATAGTAGCAATGTGAAGGCATGCTAAGGACTATAGAATCATCTGGCAAAAAGTACATAAATTAAAGGTCTAGCACGTCCTAGAATTTTATACATGATCAAACATGGATAAATATAACAAACTACTTTTCATTATCCATTTCTCTAAAATAGTGAAAAATAATGTGTCTGAGTAATATTTTTTTAAAAAATACACAGTAGCTTGTCAGCACAAGATTGAGCAGAAAATGCTATTCATGATTTATTGAATGGCTATGATGATAAAACTATCTGTATTATTTTCTCTAATCTGAAAAAAAGACAATTCAAAGAAGAACTGGAAAACCTAAACAGTATAATGGACACATGGTACTTTTTGTAACTGTCACTCCTAATTAATTCCAGTGAGCAATATATAGGATGATCTCTGTCCTTTCAAATGAGGTCACATCCTTAAAAACCTAAACTCAATATGAATCCTTCCTGAAAATGTAAAAATAAAATGTATGAGATTTTCTAATTCAACCAAATATAAAACTGGCTTCCATGTCCGCATAGGGATAGCAATAGCATGATTTTCTGATGTGGTAGGGTGTGCAACAACTGTCTTTGTTAAAACAGACACTGAGCATTAACAAAACTCAGATCTTAATTCAAGAGCCAAAAGCAGACTTTCAGTCTTAAATATAGACAGCCTTAAAAAAAATCTTCAGAAAAAATTACCTTGAAGCACTATTTTAGTATAATTATGTTAAAACAATGAAAACTTATTTTCTAGGAAAACCAGAAGAGTAGACAAGATTCAGGAAATAGAGGAGAACATTTATACAGCAACTGTTGTACCCACTCCATTTATCAATGTCTGCTTTCTACTGCAATCCAAAACTGCAAATCCACATTCATAGGGGGATAATTTTTTCTGAGTCTGGGTTGGTTTGTGCTAATCAGAAATTGATTACGGTTAGGACTGTGCTAAGGGAAATAGATAGGGATAGTGTACAGAGGATTGTATTTATTGTCCTCCAGGTTTAAACTGGATTTGGGAGATTGGAAGTCAATTGTATTGAGTATACAAGAAAGACAAGATGCTCATCAGTAGATGCTTATGTAGAGGAATAATCAGATGATGTCTAAGAAGTGCCAGTATCAGGCTGCTGCTTCAAAGCCAAAGTGGTGGTTGGATGTGAAGTGGAACTTGATTAGTCAGAGGAGACACACTAGGAGGAACGAGGATCCGATAATTACATTGTAGGCCTTAAAAATCTATCAAGACTCCGTAACAAGCATGAAAAGAAAGTGAAAAGAAAGCAAAAAGAAGTAATGGAACAGAGCACACACTCAGCAGAATATAATCAGATGAATGTAAAAGTTAAATGCTAGTAAAAAGAATAAAGTTTGGGAGAAAGAACATCTAATTAGAAATAATAAAGAAAGAGTGTGGAAATACTCTTTCAGCTGTCTAAACCAGCTTCACTTTTAAGTTCTAGTTATAAATGCTAAGAAAGATCAAAAGACTTGTTCTCAAGTGAGCAATTTGATGTAGCATACTTCATTTTCATATTAATAAGAACATGGGAATCTTCTAGACAACTTTGAACAGTCCAGTGCTGTTTAGTCATATGGAAGATGTGTCAGAAAATCTTACATAGAAGCTGAATTCTGCTCGTCAATTAACAGTTCTCACAAAAATAGAAGAGCACCAAAAGAACTAGGACATATATCATTTGATCTGTGAATCTTCCCTTACTCAAGGCAAGAACTCTTTCTGAAACCCTAGAACTGTCTGATTTCTTTTGAGAGTTAACTTGGGAGGAGATCTGGCATGAACATTTCTTCCCCCCACAGTACAGAAGACTGGCTCAGTTGCCCCTCTGGCATCATCCAGCCTCCTTATCATCATCATCATGGCTAAGCTTCATGAACAAAGATATGGGAAGGGCTGGTACAGAAATGTCATGGTTAGAGGAATCACACAGAGAAGAAAAAATCACTATTGACTAGACCATTTTCTAGAGTTAGTGATGCAGGGATCAAAAACCAGGGCTGTTCTCAACATGGAAATGAGATTAGGAAGCCTGAAACTATTTCTCCTCATTTTTTCCCACCTTCTGTGCAGGACTTTTCTCCAGCGTCTTTTGCCAGACAAAACTTAGAAGTGAATACTCCAGTATTATGCAAATAGGACAGTGAAGCCAGAGGTGGAAATGATACTTACATAGCTTATATCATACTTTTTCAGCATATTTCTACTCTTCAGCTGAATTTTTATTTCCATAAGGTCCTCATTGATGTTTTCTTAAAAATATCCCCACACTTGAGTCACAATTACAAGGCCCAATAGCATTAATATATCTACCTGGTACAACACAGAAGCAGCATTGCTGCACTAACCATCATTGCACTATACTTAAAAAGTTCTGACAGCTGAGTTCTTGTATGTCTTCCCTGTTTCCAAAACTCTGCTTAAGGATAGCTATGGACTCTATTTCACTCTTCACAGTCAAAACAAATTCTAACTTTTTTCTTACTTGCCATCGTTTCTAGGGAAAACCAACTGCTCCATTTACTTTATGCTCATTTATCATCAATTATAGCAATAATTAATTGACCCATTAACCACCCCCAAAAAATTAGGAAAAAAATAAGGGTTCAGTTGATAAAGTAAATAAATGTGAAATGGATGAGAACAAGTGAGAAAGACCACGACTCGGAAAATCTGTTAAATATTTATATTCCTGCAAAATAAGTAAAATATTGAATCATTAACATCACATTGATACAGTTTAAATACACATATGCATGACACAAACAGATACAAATGCTGTTACAGAAGGTGAAATAAATCTAAAATAGCAGAAGGAAAGACAGCTGTGAATGTAAATGAATGAAATATGCCAGAAATATTTAAGTTTCACAGAACTGAAAATTAGATAGAATGCAGGATATATAAGTTAGTAGGCTACTAAGTAACAAAAATTAATGAGAGCTGCAGAACACAATTGCTTGGAATAAACCCATGTTTATTGTCAAGGACAGCATCTTAAGAGTCAACTGTTAATGCAGTCTTAAGAATTCTAAATATCACTAAAGACAGGTTTTACTATGACTTTCTGACTATTCTCATTACTTTTGATGAAGCAGATTATTTCTTAGATACAATAACCAATTTCATAATTAACTGTAGATAAGCAAATTGTGCTGGTTTAAACCACCTTTTATCGTCTAGGGGCAGGTTCAATAAAGGTGACAGAAAACTGAACAGAGTTGGCAGCAGGTGAACAGTTTATTACAGGGGGTTTAAATTAGGGAAGGAGGGATAACCCAAAGGGACCCCAAAATTAAATAGAGAAACACTTGACATGCAGGAGAAAAAACCACAAAAGGGGAAAAAGGACAAAAACAGAAAGGGAACTGTTCTTTCAGCTAGATGGCTAGCTGAAAAAACAAGGGGCAAGGGTAGGAAAAGCCGTCTCTCTCTCCCTCCCACTCTGCTGGAAGGATTCCCCGGCTTTTGAAGTTCTCTGAAAAACACAAAAAGAAGTGAAAACAACTCCCTCCCACTACCTCCCCGAAGGGTTACGTGGTTTCAAGCTGGGAGTTGTTCCTATGCTGAGAGAAATGGGTGAAATCACGCCGTGGGGCCTGCGGGCGCAGAGGACCAGAGCTGTGTGTTTCCCCTCGGAGCAGCCGAAGAAGAGCAAGGGGAGGGCAGTTGCCTCTGCTTTTAAGCCCTCCAGCTCTCGCGTGGATCTCGTTGCCTTCTTCCGGGCCAAACTGTCTCTCCGTTGGTCCAGTGGGGCTGAGCCCCGCCTTGTTTCCTGCGTTTTCCCGACAAAAAAAATCACGAGTTTTGGTCCCATCCGCCATCTTTGTTTTCACAGCCGCAGCATCTTGGAGACGCCCCGGCGCCAACACGGTGCCAGGGCGGGCCCCCCGCCGCCGTCCAACAGCAGCCGCCGTGCTCACGTCCCCAGCCGGGGCTGGCCCGGGGCCGTGCACCTGTGTCTGGGACTGAGGGATGACCGTGCATCCCGCACACCGCCCTGCCCCGCCCGCGGCCGTGCGGGGAGGGGGGGGAGCAGGCAGGAACAGGGTCCGTCCCGGCTCTGGGACCGAGGGACCACGCATGACACGAGACGGCCCCAGGGCCATGCGTGCCGGCGGCTGGTGATCGGCCCCCTCGCGGCTGCCCCCGCCCTGGCCTGGCCTGGCTGTCCCATCCCCGGGAATGGCGGGGAAGCAGCCCACACCGAGAACAGCCTCCCCCCCCAGCTCCGGAGAAGGCAGGCTGGAGCAAGGTCTACCCTGGTCCCAGCTTTTCCCTGCCCCCACAGCTATTTTAAGGAAAGCAGAATTTTACTTAGGCAGGTAGAGTGAGCTCTTCTTACCCTCTTTCCACCCTGCAAAAGTCCAAGGAACACCCCCAAGCCCCAAAGCCCCCTTTGACCACCCTCAGCGCGATCCCAGCCCCCCCAAACCAGTACACGAATGTCCTGTTTTTAAGAATAGTGGTGTTATACCTAGATTCAGGAGGAAATACAAGTGTTCTGATGCCGCTATATTCCATAGCAAGTCAGTGGCAAGACATAGCTTGACAAAAACATGTCTGTGAGGTCATTATCTTATGTGGGTTTCTTCAGCTGCATCTAGCACACATACCTCCTCTTTTCCTGATCACCTCTACCATTTTCCTAGGAAAGCTATTTTGTAAAGGTGTGGTGACCCAAACCAAGGAATTGGTGAGGCTGGAAAAGTCCTCTCTTTCTGTTACATCATCAGGATTGTTCACTCGGTGGTTGCAAAACTGAAGGGGACAAGTGTAAGGGACTGAGGGAAAAAGAAACAATTAGCTGAGGACTGCTTAACTTGGCCTGAATCTCATTTTACCCCAATGGTTGAGGCGATAAGGCACCTGGATTTCCATCTTGATTTTGTACACTACTAATTTGCAGAACAAAGATAAATTCTTAGCTTTGCCCACATCACACTTGTCCTTGCCTTCTCTCATCTCTTCTTACTCATGGATGACTACTAGCTCCTCACTCAGTGCACTGGGCTCTGCAACTCGGGTTCCAATACCACAATAGTGTAGCTAGCAGTGCTCATTCTTTCTCCTTTTTATTCCACTGAAATAATTGAGTCCTTCAGGAAGAAATAAAGATACTTTTGCAAAGGGAAATTAAGCCCCAAGTAATTCCCCTGCACTCACAGATAAGGATTTTTTTTCAGAAAACTCTTTGCTATATTGAATAAATGTGCCTGTTTTCAAAATTCAAACAGTGAAAAAATTCAAATGTCTATGAGATTTCTAAGAGAGAAACAAAGGCACAGCACAGCATTTTACATCCTAATTATATGCTTTTGAAAAAGTGCAAAGCATAACTCAAAGAGACACTCAAGTGATTAACAAACGTGTCTTCAGAATAAAAACATTAGACCCTTAAGCAATAATTGGTTTCAATTTGAAATATTTTGTTTCAAACTAAAACATGGCAATATAAATTGCGATTCTAATCTAGTTTGAAAGTTCCCTGAGACAGGTTGGAATCTCTGATTTTCACTAGCATCCACCTAGATAAAAACAGGAATACCGAATTAGACTGAAAGAAGTGGTATATTACTTTATATCCATGTTTACATTTTACAAAAGCAAAACCTAAAGAATAAAATTGTAAGTAAATAATCTGAGTTATTTTTGCAGGTATATTTAAAATTCTCGAGAAACCTTTGATATGAACACTTCCTTATAGTAACAGTATAAACCGTAGCTAAACAAAGGTAAAACGAAACCACAAGAAATCATCCTATAGTATACAGCAAGAGGTCCTGAAGTGCCCCAGAGTTCATATAATTCTCCTCATCTTAAAATAATTCCCTACTTAGACCTTACCAGGCTTCATCACAGAGTAGGTATTCTCATGGCCTTGAATGATTGTCACAGCTTCAGCAGAAACGCTTCTCAGGACTGAGGCAGACCTTCATCTCATGCAAAGAATAGTCTTTTCAGGATATTTCTATCGATTGCTGTTTTAGTTCGAGATGCCTAATGCATAACCACTTGTAGTGATAACTTAACTTATTTCTGTAATAAGTTATTTAGATTATATTAACATGTGCGAACTAATACAAATAGTAGTACAGAGATTTAGATGTGTCAGTGATTTATCATCTGATAGTCCTTTGTTTCTGCACTGCACTTTAAGGTTCATTTAGCAAGAAATGAATTCATATTTTCTGCAAGTGCATAAAACCACAAAACTTTACTTTTCTAATATCACATTTCCTTTGCATCTCTAGTTTCACTTTCAAGACTTACTGCTCTGTGAAATCAAAATTTAGTACACCTTTGGAAAATAATGCATTTGGGTGTTAAAGAAATACTGGAAAGTGATTTTTTAGTTTGCAGCAAGGCTGTGACATAAGAACACCTTTTCCTTCTCTCAAATCATTACCCATTGTCAGAAACCATTTGTGTAGCATTCTATTCCTATGAGGTATTCCTTGCTCAGTGCTTATTTCATGCTTTTTGGATTAGCAAAAAACAATTTCACACCCAGTGAAATTAGTGTTACATGTAATAAGAATATGCAGTTTGAAGCTTCATTCTGCTGAATTGGCCTGATTTAGTACAATAGGCTCCTAGAGAGCCATGCCTATATTTTGAATGGTTCTGTGAGATCAAAGGTTACTTTTTGTTTTCTCATCACAACTGGTGAAAAAATTTAAAGTTTCAATCTAGTAAAGCACTTACTGTTAAATATGTGCTTAATTTTTTGTTAGTCAACAAAGCACTTAAACTTTTCTTTTGTTCCTACTGACTTTAAATCATATACAAGCAAAAACCAAAACACAAGATCAAACTATGAAACACTGAGGTCATAGGTTGGCAGCCAGCTATTACCACTGACAGAAAAATGAGGTGGTCAGCTGTCCAGCCTAAAGGGCATATACTTATTCAGAAACACCTCACCATGTGTTGCCCTAGCCACCTGCACACTAAAACTTGTACCTCTCCATTTTTAGGGAAGCACTTCTATTTCTTCATGAAATCCATGTATCACCTTATCTGCATTTCTTTCCAAATTACAGTAATTTTCTTCTTTTCAATATTCTCCAAGTTCCAGCTGCTCAAATGCAGATATTAAAAACAAATGATGAATGCAGCTAAATCATTGCTAAGGACCTTCATCTTTCTTCCACTAATTTTAGGATCAGATTCATACAGTCCTGTGCTATCACATGTCTTTATTGCCCTATTCACCAATGGGCTTTGCAATGGACAGAGCAGGTCAGGAAAGTTATGTCATGAGCCACAGTATGTTAAAATCCAATTTCTTTCTTCAGCAGTTTCTATAGATGAGTTTTTCAGTCCTCTGTGAAATGTAAATCTGCTGTTCCGCCCACTAGAGTTTCAGAAGGAAGCTGAAAAAGAAAAGCCTACCAATACTCTTCCTCTCATAAGGCTTTCTCCAGGTCTCAGAAATCCACAGCAGACTCAGAAGTGCTGCCCTGACTCCCACTACCCTGCCCACCCTGCCTGGCTTTTCCAACACAAAACGCTCTTCCTCCTTGACCTGTACATCTGCTATTACTTATTACTTAAATTTTTCATTTTTCACATAATTTCCTATAATGATTTTTTTTTCACCTTTTAAATGAAAAATGTGAAAAAGGTGAAGCCAACCTGCAGTTTTTTATTCATTCCTAAGGACTAACCTTTGCAGCTGTATCAGTGTCATTGGGAGATATGAACCTTGTTCTGAGTAAGGAGACTGCTTGGCTGTCTGATGAAAGCGTGTGTAACAACAGAAGCAGATAAGAAACCCACAGTATATAAACATGAGGAGAACAGCTTCTTATAACATGAAAGCAGCACCACTGATAAAGTGGTTAAGGCAGTAAAGTATCTGAAGGGTCCCAGTCACAAAGAAGGTGTAACCAAACACAGATCAAAACTTTATCCCCATGTCACAGGACCTATCAAGTAGTTAAATGCAGCCCAAGTTAAAAAAAAAAAAAAAAAAAAAAAAAAAAAAANGTTGTTTTTTTAATATAAAAAAACATAGAGGCTTTTATTAAAATAAATTGTACATTTCTGTTTAGCTTTCATGACATACGTACAGAAAATTGAAAGAAGGAAACCAGAACAGTTCAAAACGAAAATAATTTGATTAAATAAAAAAAAATCTGAAATAAGTGCAGAAAGAGCATTATTATGCTTTTTGTCCTCCCCTGCACTTTCTTCCCTTCTATTTTTAGTTAATAAGTTGCAGACATATACAGGCACATATACTGCTCAGAGCAGTATCTCAGTATTTCAGTATCAGTTCAGAAGCAACAAGGGTTCTAGGGAATTGCTGCATTCCTTTCTCAAGCATGGCAGTATATTCAGCAGAGGCTGCAGAACCAAGTGCTTGCCTCATAAAGCTCACCTGGAGCAGCTGGTAGACAACTCATGGCTGAAAACAAAACCTCACAGTTCATTCCAATAGAAAACTTTTGAGAGAGTGAGAAAAGTAATGACTCTTGCTCTGTGTTGTGCTGATTAGCAGTCAGCTCCATGCCTCAGACAGTGAGCCCAGTGAAATCAATGGCAAAAATCCTCATTTTTGACATAAGCAGGATCGCCTCTGACATTTATAAAGGACAGCAACGGCTACAAAAGGTTACCTGCAATTTCAGTACAAGCTCCTAGCCATCTATTTTCTTTTACTGGCAAATATCACAGAGCTGGAAAAAAGCTACAGAACCAGTGAGAGTCTTCTGCACAAGAGGAAGTTCCCACGCACGCAAAAAGGCATCCACAACATTTCAGACAAATGTAAAATATTACAAGAATTGTCTGTACTGATGGCAAGGAAAACACTTGGCATGTTGAAATTATAATGTTTAAAATTGGATTCCAAGTTACGATAATCACTAAACCTTTACACATTTATATAAACATGTTAGAAATTGTGAATAAGCACATAATACTTCTTCAGAAATTTACTAAAATGGAGGGAAACATCAACAAATATCCTTTCCCTGTAATCTGATTCTCCTCAAAATTATTTATTCTTTTAAATTAATACATCATTTTATGTATATTATCTACTAATCTTGGACATCAGAAAGTGGAAGATTCATGTTAATTTCCACTGGGTTGGAATCCATATCTAAGCAACCTTTTCTTCAATACTTGGAGTATGTCATTACTAACTTATCACAGCAAACAAACAAACCAACTAATTCCAAGTGTATGTAGATTACACCTGATATAAAGCCTCTGTCATCACAGAAATACCCAATGACTATGAGTGGATGATGAAAAACAATCATGGCAAAAATAGATAAACATGTTGAGAAATTTTACAAAACACTGGATGTAAACCTTGATAAAGCCAATTTGTTAGTGATGAGAATAACTTCTCTACTTTATGATGGATAAGATCTAAATACTACATATACTACATTCAAAGGTGGCAGAGAATACTTGCAAGTATTTTTATCTGACTTAAAGCATCTCTTCTTCCTAAATGAGTTTTTCCTCTGATTCAGGCCACTGTCTTCCTCATTTTCCTCCGACTCACAGGGAATTGCATTGACAGTGCATCAGTGTTACGCAGTAATCCATCCACTGAAATGCTTTTAGCTTGCATTTGAACCGTTGGATTTTACATTTAATTAAGTAATCCTAATTTCATGAGTATAAAGTTCATCAAATTAGTCTGAAATCTGGATAGAAGGATGACTGTGTACTAAACCTTGGCTTTCTGAAAGTTTTCATTCTTCACCAAACTATGAATGAGTGATCCACTCCAGCCGTCTAGAGAAATGATCCATTGCCTTCCAGCACACACAGTTGACTCAAAGGCCAGAAATCAGCTGCTAAGTATAGTAGGGGAGTTATGTAATTAGTTATTTTGTAAGATCAATGGACTGCTCATATGTTGCTGAACTCGGCTACATTCATATTCACTATTACCCAACATTCACTGCATTATATATTTATGTTGACTACTTCACAAATTTTATGCTAACTATATACATATAATATATATATATTATATAGTTACTATAAACTATATATAGACTACATTTATACATATTTGTATAAAGATACTACATCTAAGCAATATAAAATTTAAAAAGTACCATAAATTAGTAAAAAATGTGATAGCACTAAATGTATTCACACATAAAGCCCTGGATGATAAACTGTCCTCCTTCCCCTTCAGGAGCTGTTGTGACCAGCTATTTAGTATATATGCTTGGGCGCAACCTAGGATTTGCACAGATCTATAATGATCATATATTAACTTGACTCTTCTAAAAGACATGATGGGATTTTTTCTGAAGTTCATAGTTAAATAAGCAAGATGCCTAAGAAAAATATATTTTCATTTTATGTTTGATTCCTTCTCAGTTTCACTGCTTAAACAGTTTCATGCTTTTGGTTTATGCTCCCATTCAAAAAAGCACAAAAGTGCACGTATGGCTTTAAGTATTCGTGTAAACTCAACTCCAGTTATTGAAACATTGCACCTTGTGACTAATTTCATTGGCTTTAACAGAATTAGGCATTTGCTTAAAACTAACAGAATTCAAGTAGGTGCTTAAATAATTTGCTTAATGACTGCAATGACTCTCATACGCTGAACAGTTTGTGAATTGAACTGTAAACAAAACTATGAATCACAGTTATATCACTTTATATTTATTCAGTGAAACATATATTTGTTTGGCAGAAAAGGACTTCAAATATCATACATAAATTTTATTTAATTTGTAAAAGAGTGAATTCTAAGAAATCTGAAATCTATTTCTTCACCTTTAGTAGTAATCAAATTGTAAAAGCATCAATAGAAATATCTTGAAGGCTTTTCTACTTGTTGAACTCAGGTTTCTATAAGGATATTAATTGATAGTAAAAGATAAAAGTATAAATCAGGCCAGCTTGAAGTGTTAAAGTAGTGTGTGACATTACAGGACGAATTTACAGGATTTATAGCATTTTAATTACATTAAGAGAAGATTAAGAATATATTACTTCACAGCAGAAGATACCAGTTGTGGATAATAAAGGCATAATTAATGTTGCTGGATTGAATGGATAATGTCTTTTCACAATTCCATACAAGTTTTAAAGAGGTAGGTATCATGCATGCAAGCATCTTACTTCCAATGCAAAAATAACAAGATTTCCTTACATTTAGCCATGAATATAAATAATTTTAAAACATCGTTGTATACTATCTGTAAAGATTTGGGGGTTGTGATATCATCTTTGTTTTAGAGATAAACTGCAAAGATTTGTAGAGATTTGTCTAAACTTGGAGAAAAAAGGGTCGGATTTTACCTAGCTGATCATAAGCACTACGGAGTTAAGAAAGAGAATGCCAGTGTCTTGCCCGAGGCCAACCTGAATTAAATTTAACTGGATATTTCCTTATAGAGTGAGGGAAAAAAAGGAATACAGAATACTAGAAATCCTGACAATCTAATCAAGGTGCCCTTCTCCTTCCCCTGGTTTTATGGACAGACTCAATGCTACTGCAATTTATTAATCCAGAACATAAAATCATTTAGTCTGGAAAAGACTTTTGAATGAAAGTCTCTTCAAAAACTATTAGTGGGAAACACTAACTTCAGTTGCAACCATGTACACCCATGAAGTATTCAAAGTGTTGTTTGTTTGTTTGTTTGTTTTCCCCAAGGGACAATGGGATGGGCAGCACAAGAACAAGCAAAATAAAGTTTTGGATAAAGGAGAACCAGCTTGATAGCAATGCAGTCTTGCTAAGAATTCCCCACAGCTGAGTGATGAGGGCAATAAAAGCCCTAAAATCTCATGCATGGCAAGGGTTTGGGGAAATGGTTTGGCTAGAAATCCTCATAAATTTATTTAAAAAATAAATCCCTGAACTAATTCCTGAACTGGCTCACCAGGAAGCTACCTGAATATCAAATGCAAAAGGAAGGGTGTGGGTGGGACTGCTGATGTGAGAGTGGGAGGAGGAAAACAGAATTGGGCAGCCTGGATTTAGATCAGGTTAAAATGAGCCACACCTTTCTAAGCCTGAAGCCCACATAAATTGTGACATGGGGAAAACTTGAACTAAATCAACGAAGATATTATGGACTCTCAAGCCTGGCATCATTCTCACTTTGATGCCTGTGACCAGAGGAATATTTTAGCTACTTTTTTCGGCAAATCCTTAGTCTTGGATATGAATACATCAACATGAAACCAAATAGAATTTCAAAAATGTTCAATTAAAAGATTTATTCTGTTCATGCATTAGATGTGTGTGTCTTAAAAAAGACAATTTCACTTTAAAAGTATTTTAAATATTCTAAGTACAATGAGGAAAATATTTTGTCACATAAATTTTACATTTATCTAACTGAGAACTCCTTGTTGAGATACCTTAGTTCCCTGAAGTTTGTAGCAACAGATGCGGTTTAGTATTCTGTTTGACTACCCTGAATGTTATGAAGTTCATATAATAAGTGTCTTGCTACAAAAGCAAAAAAAAAAAAAAAAAAAAAAAAAAAAAAAAAAGACAAAGCTCAAACCAATTTAATAATTCGTGGAATTTATCATTTCACATTAATCTTCGCAGAAATTTGGAAAAATTTGTGAAAACACACTATAGTTACATACCATAACTTGTGTAAGTAAATATGACTCATATTATATTTCATCTATACAACTTCTATAGTATTCCATAGAGCAATGTAGCAAACATCTCATTTTATGGGCACAGTAAAAATGGAGTGCTTGTGACCTAGGAGTGCAAAGTATGGGAGAATACATCCTGCAATTGCCTTCAGTAATTTAAAGAAGGGAGGCTAGAATGAGAACTCCTTTCATACAATTAAGATTAAAAATTACACATATCCCATTGGCTGGGTGACTGCTCTAACCTGCATGCTATCCTGAGTATTCCAAATGAAATGTGCTAGTATCAATGTACATAACTAGTAGTTTGGGGAAAAGAATGAACAAAAAGATGTCCTAGTGCATTGCTACTTTCTTCTACCTTTGAATTGAAGAAAATAACACTACTTCTCTTCGAAGAGCTTGTCCAGCACAGGGTCTCCTGTCAGGTAACATAGCATTCCTCTAAGATTTTTTTCATAGAAAGTTGGCCATGACTTACTTTTGTGAGGGGAACAGTTTTGCATATATGAGATATACTTTCAGAATGCTTAACAGAACAAGTTCCTCGGCAAAAGTAGCCAAAGCAACATCTTGTTTCCAGATCTCAATCTAGTTTTGGCAGAAACTAGGCACAAACTTGCTCAGACTGGGTAGAAGTCTAGACACCCTAGCAACAGCATTTCCATGTTTGAACTGACTATGTTGATACATTTCCAAAGTGAGGCATCAACTCCACAAGACTCAACAGAATCACAGTTTTGGATGTAGGCAATAACATTACATCCTCAGTGTTTAAATTCTCATTTGGATTCAGCCACTATGCTCATCATAATTTAAATGCCTTTAAAAAAACATTAAACACAATAATATTCAAATAAAAGTGTGATAGTTGCTTTATGAATGTGTAGATACATCCACATGATGTGTGATTGTTCATTATACAAACCATCTTATTTCCATAAGATGAAGGAACTGCTTCAGATGGGTGGGACAACTTCCCTGCTTCCTTTGTCACAGACAGGGACTTCTTGCACAAAAGTGTGCAGGTTTACTTCATAGGACTTGCTTGATCATGAGCTTCTTTAGCAAAACAAAACAAATGAAAAACACATACCAGTACTAATTATCTACACTAGTTATTCTTCCTCCTCAGAGCAGTCCCACGTTTTTAGGCACTGTATGTAATGTGACTAAAGGAGATGATATGGAGCTATTTATTAGTAATAACGACCATTGAAGTACTTCTCCATTTCCTCCCTACAGGTTAGAACAGGTTCTGTAGCAAACTTGTTGTAGTAGTTTTACTATGATGGTCATGGTAAAGATACACTTTAACAAGATTTGTAAGGAAAATTATATATTTGCAGGGAAGAAAGAAGTAGGCTTTCAGGTAGACAAACACAAACCTGCTCAGACCACAGGAAAGACTCTTGTCTGCAGTCATGGAGACATTTAAATGACTGGTTCCTTTCCCAGAGAGTTAGGTGCTTAAACCATATTCCATTTGCATGGTATGTGTATCACAATGTCCCCTCAAACTTACAGAGAAATGATATATTATATCAAATCATTGATAAGTAAAAAGTTTGTAATCCTCTCCACTAGTTTAATATTGTTAATGAGAGGTTTCCTGTATGAAAATAAAAAAAGAAAAAAATTAAAAAAAAAAAATTAAAAAAAGGAAGGAAGGTGAAGGTTAGCAATTTAGTAACCAAAGAGTCATGGAACTACCAGTGTGGATACACATGCTGAAGTCTGGCAAATATACATATATGAAAGGCACCATGGAGTAACCAAATTGACACCTGGGACCCTTCTGGACCCTCAAAATTCTAAGCATATTAAGAAATATAAGTACACTGAACATCTTTTGCAGCTGAATGGGAGAATATATCCCCTCCTAAAATCATGACTATTGAGAAAATGATTTAAACTACTGTTCTCAGGGGTTTATTGTGGTTTCGGGGGTTTTTTTTAATAAAATCTCTTTTAGAAAGGCATTCATTGTCTTTGGAAAGGATCATCTAAAACATGTGGTACTCTTGAGGGAAAACGAAAATAGAACTAACCATTGGTATAAGCGCTTGTAAGGTAAAGGTATGGAAATACAAAGCAATAAACTCTGCTTTAAGATAAAGGGACCTGGCTGTAGGAACCTGATACATTTGTGGTGAAAATGAAAAAGTTGAGAATCATGAATTATCAAGAACAAGGGAAAGGCTAAGAATATTCAAAAAAGTACCAAAATGTCACATTTTAAGTAAGAATAGGGGCGAAAACGAAAGATAAAAAGAGTACAGGGCTGCAGACTTGCCCATGATTTGTGTCTAAACCGGGCAAGAAACTGTTTCACATCCACTATCGCAAGCCAGTGGCCAGCCCTCCTTCCACTTGCGATTAATGAAGTTAGGAGGTTTGATTCTCAATCTCACTGAATGTAGAAAAAATGGCATTTTTTTCCCCTGAAGTATTGTGAAAAATAATCAGTACCTGCAAAGTAAATTCTAAGTAGGTTATGCAGAGGTGCCAAAGCACATTAATAATACGTTGACATTCTAAATATAAACATTGCAATTATATTGCTACAATTACAACTGGCAAATGCTTTGGATGCCAAGGAAGGAAGCTAATTTTTAATCTTAAAAACAGACACTGCATCAAATGGAGCTAATCTTGTGCTTAGGAACCCTGCTGAGCCTTTTTGAATGTGTGCTGTCATACAAGCCACAAACTGTTGAAGCATGGCAGGCTCTTTAAAAGACAATTTTAAGTTCCTGAGTGCAAGTAATGTAATCATTAATTAAAGTTTTTAGCATAAATGGAAATATCGTTTGAAAATAATCAATATCTTTTGTAAAGTACTTTATGTCCGTTTTAACATCTGAGCAGTGAATGATCTCTCAGTTTTTATCGTTTCAGGAAGATCAAATATCAATTTTCTTGGATAGACTGAAGCTAATGTAAGCTTGAATGTAAACTTTAACATAAGCTTGAAAATAATCATCAAAAGCAGTTTACATCTTTTTTACAAGTTTGCAATTATTTGGCAAAAAAAACAAAGTTACATTTTATATATACTGAGATTTCTTCAAGCTTTAATCATAAACAAAAAATTTCTGCCATTGCTAAGAGAAATTTGTTGGCTTGCTCATCTTTCAACCAAACAGGAATTAACATTTACTATTTCAATTTAAGGAATCTTTAAAACAGTACATTCAAGGCCTGAATCATGGTAATTCTTGTATACAAAAATAATCACAGAATAGGTAAGGTCAGAGAGGACCACAGTGGGGCATCTGGTCCAACCTCCCTGCTCAGGCAGGGTCATCCTAGAGCACGTGGCACAGAACTCCATCCCGGCAGTTCTTTAATATTTCCAGTGAGGGAGACTCCACAGCCTCTCTGGCCAATCTGTTCCAGTCACCAGTCACCCTCAGAATAAGGAAGCACAAAAGAAAATTAAGTAAAGTAGTAAAGCAAAACAGAACTGCTAAACTTGCATTCCAGAGTTCATAAATGCCAATTGAAATTCTGTAGCAAAAGTGATGTCATCCTCCTTGACTGGTGACTCTTCACAGGCTGACAGGAAACAGAGGTGACATAACGTTTTTCCAAATTAGTCATAACTCTTCATGTCAACAAACTAAAAGATAAAAATGCATGTTTTATCCACGGAGTATCACGACTATAAACGACACTGTAAGGACATCTTAAAATTCAGGATAAATGTAAATAAATTTGTAACTCTTATAAATAATTTATGTATTTGTATTAATTTTTGCATACACACACTTATTTCTTATTACTATTGAATCTACTCCACTTAGAAACTAAAAGGCCTTATATTCCCCTGTCATCACATTTTAATAAAAAGGAGATGCCAAATGCCACCCGTGTGACTTCATTTACACATCAGCTTTGTGGATATTCTGCTCCCTGGAGCATAGGGGAGCAGCTGTGAACGAGGCAAAACTGGGCCAGAACAAGATGCGGAAAAAAGCAGGATTTCCTTCCCAATTTTGACACGTATGCTTCACAGTGACTTGGCTCATGCACCAATTTTCCCTGTCTTTCAGCATAATCGTCAACAGCTTCTTGGCCGCTGTGGAAGGAGCTATATTCAGTACCCGACGGCTGCTGCTCCATGCGGTGGGTGCCCGCTCGGCCGAGCCTAGCACACCCACATAAATAATCCTGCAGGATGCGCACAGCCCGGTGCAGCATCCACACCTGCTTGGAAACAGGGAGTGAAACAGGGCCTGAGAAACCCTTCGAGATGTGCGGGTGAGGGACACCCGCCGACCCTCGAACAGCCAACTCACTCGAACACGCGCTCCCATGCGTGGGGAGCGACCGGCTCTTCCCAGAGCTCTCTGTGCAACCCACTGAGCCCACACGCCTCTTCGTAAAGGCGCTATCGGTCATGTTTAACTTTCTGCGGGGAGCGGACGGGACCTTACCCCGCGCCCCGGCAGCACTGAGGGAGCAGAGCACAGCGCCCCCTCCACCCCCTGCCCCGCAGCACCGCCGCGCTGCCCCTCGGGCGGGACGCGGGGCCGGACAAGGACAACCAGGGACCGCCTCCTCCGCCGCACAGCCCCGGGCGCCGCCCGCGGCGGGGGGCGAGCGCCGCGCTCTCGCCGAGCGGCGGGGCCGCGCTCCGCCCTGGCCCCTCCCCGTCCCTTCAGACCCTCAGCGGGACGGAGCCGCAGCGGCAGCGGCAAGCCCCGC